>APFE030206152.1:32096-45513 GCA_000404065.3 Pinus taeda | reverse complement strand
ACCCAAACAAGAAACGAGGTGGAAAGAAGCTGCTGATATGACGAAAGGTAAGGTGATGAGAAGATCAAGAGACGTAAAAAATGTTGAATCTGCCAGCTCAAATGAGAGATGAGAAAGATGAAAGAATGATGAGAGATGAGAAGATGAATGTTGTTGAAACGCCAGGAACAAAAAAACTCTGTCCCCGGAAACGGCGCCAAAAAATGTTGTCACACAGATTGTCACGACAACGCTCAGACCGGGGGCTGTCAATCTGATCCCCGATCTCTCCGTTTAAGCCTGTCTCCTGTGGCTAAGGGGGGTAGACCCTGTCGGAAAATGGAAGACCAACTGTGAACCAGTTGGTTTGGGAGACACGAAATGAAACCAGCACTAAATTGATTTGTTTAATTTAACGGACTAGTGCCTTATGGGTTTGACGTTTAAATGATTACTTATTGTATGCTGCGAAAATGTAAACCCCACAGAGTAATCATAACAACGCAAGATATCCAGTAAACTCACGATGATCTGGCAATTTGAGAAATAAACTTCGAAAGATACAACCATGTAAAAATTGCACATTAACCAGATATTATATTCAAGCATGCCAGATAAAAATTAATCCCAAATCAACTTTGTAGCCTCAACAAATATATAAAATTTTCCAAGCTAAGATTTTAACTGGCAAAGTCTCTCCACGATAAATATTTTTATGGCTTTTCAGATAAGATAAAATTCTAAAACTAAAAAAATCTAAACTAAAACAAAACTTAAAATTTAAACTAAAGTCTAAAGTCTAAATAAAAGGAAGTCTTTTTTATATTTTATAATTTTTTATGATTTTCTTTTTATAAATTCTAATTTTAAAACAGACCCTAAAAATAAAAAATCTAATTAAAATCTATTAAAAACTAAAATAAAAAAATCAAAAGTGAAAACTAAAACCCTAAGCTAAAACCCTAGAAGCCCTTTTTTATGAATTTTATTTTAAAATCAAACTAAAAGAAAATAAAAATAAAAATCTAAACGATTTAAACATAACATATATGTAACTAAACTAAACAAACATAACCAAAAAAAAAAAAAAAGATTCTACCTACGCTACTCATATGTTAAACACATTACAACTAAAAAAAAAACTAACGTATTTAAACCAAAAAGAAAAATGAAAAAATCGATTTTTACGGTTAAACAAAAACTGCATTACCAAACGCATACGCATTAAGATTTAAATGTGACCAAAATAGAAAAACGATTTCAATCCCTATGCTAAACCTACGCTGATACGGCTTACCAAAATCGACCCTTTTCTTTGATATTTAGCTGTTGCAGATGGCAGGGAGCTTGACGGCGGACGGAGAGAAGCTTCAGGCTGACGGGTGAACCCCTGATCCACGCAGCACGGTTCAACCCAGCATAGATCAGGATCGATTTGCATGGATGGCAGCGGATGGGCTTCGATGACTTGTAACCAATCGCTTTCCTGGCCTGACTTGGCAGCAAACACTACCCACGTTGATTTGTTTGAACCCTTCTACGTCTGAGCATGAAAATACTCATCTGAAAGCTGATTCACCTCTTGCTGCACGTTAGAATATGGCTGTGCAGGTCAGCGTGATGCACGACGAGGATAGCTACGGGTTTGATGGAAAATGATACGTTGTTTGCAGGTTTGAGCGCTTGCAGGAGTCTGGAACAACTAATGGACGCCTTCAACCACAAATCGAATCCTCCCTTTGGTTTTGTTTGTTGTTTGCACAGAGTTTGTTGATTGAGAAGCCACCGCAATGGAGCGTGGATAAATGCCAGAGTGAGGAGAGAGTGATGATGCCGCAGAGGAAAATGATGAATGCGTGAGGGTTGAAAGATATTATTGGGCAATAGATTTCACGCAGATTGAATGGAGCAGACAGCTGGTGGGAGATAAAGTTTTGCTTGACGCCGGCAGCAAAATGAGAGTGGATATATGACACAGCATAAAGTCCAGCAAGTGAAACCCTGAGCAGCAGACAGCTCTAAGAGACCCTGAGATTTTCTTTAAAAGATTATCTGAACCCTGCAGCCTGCAAATCTCATAAACAGAAGACCCAGAAATAATATGCAAAAATTTGAGACAAAACCCTGAAAACCACCCTAACAAAAAAAACAAAAAATTTACATTTATTTACAGATCTTAAGGGTCTTTATTAGCCAGATTTATCAGTTATCCTCAGATATATTTTCAGAAAGTTTCAGATTGCTAATGAAATGCGTTAGAAGTCTCTCATGCAAATAATAACATAAACCAAATGATTGACCCAGGATCAAAACTAGTTGGGCCCTGCAAAAAATGTTTGTGGGAGTTGGTTGGTTCAGCCTAGAACTTCCCCTAACGCCCACTGATCTTCAAGGGTTTCCTGCACAGCTCACTTCAACCGTCAATAAAGAGAGAAAAAACAGTATGAGATCTCAGAAGCAATGGAGATACCTGCCATTACATCAGAAACCCTAATACTACTCAAACCCTAGCATGTGAACAAGATACCTATGTTCAACAATACTCTTCATTAAGCTGCTATCAATAGCTGAAAATTAAAATATGCAGAAAACAAAATAGCTCACAGCACTTTAAGAGAGTAACACCAGCAAGCTTTTGACCCCAAAGTCTTCCTTTATTAGCACCAGAAAATATTTACAAGAGAGCTTCTTCAGCCAAAACTCAGATCCAATTGATATCTCAAATGACCCCTAGCACCCTACTTAAAGGAAAAAAATCCCAACGGCTAGTTTGAGTGATCCATGACAAAACGATCTCGACCGTCGATGAGGATCAAGACATCTCTTAATCTCATCCGTCGAATTTAAAAATTCAAAATATTATTATTTATTAATTTATAAATTTTTATTTTTTATTTATTTTTTATATTTATCTTTAATTATTAATTTTTAATTTTTTTTTTATCATGGATCATCAACATACCCTTGAAAAAACTTCCCTAAGACTAGGCCTAAGACGATGAGGGGATTAACATTTACCTCAAGACTCTTTACATCATGACTTTAACAAATTTTACATCTTCAAGGGGAAAAAGCCCTTTGACAGACCCTCATAGACCACCCAATTCTACGACCAAACATAATCTAGCAGATTAACACACTAGGATTCTCCTAAGACTCTAATGATAAAATTTATTCCGGCTTTGGGGTCAGGTTGAAGGAAAACTCTGCCGATCATGGATCGGTGAGACGAAAAACCTTCCGGAATGAAAATTACCACTAGAAAATTAGGTCCACCTAGGCAATTTACATACATGACTCAGTTCTGCTAAGATTATTTACATCAAAATGCAAACTGGGTTTACAACTTTAATAAGATCAGGAGAATGACGACGACTGCTGAATGGCACGAACATCTCGATCAAGTGCTGCCCCTTTTTTGCGAAAAAGGGGGGTGTACTGCTATGGGTAGTTGACACGCAGCAGTCAACAGGGACCATCTAGGAGAAAATTTTCTCCTATGGGTGCCATCAACACGTGGTGGGTAACAAGTTCCAGGATCCTTGAATTTGTACACTAATGAAAACTATTGTGATTTAAATAGCAGTGTGTGTTCATTCTACAACCACAAATGAGATGAATATTAATTACTTTAATAAATTACAATCTGGGTGGAATTTCATCAAACAATTTATGGTTCTTGGAGGTCTCATGTGTTCTAGCCCCTCCACAAAATTTCGGAGCTAGAGCACAACTGATGTTACCCAAAATCGACACTCCCTCTTAGCTAGGAATGTGTGCTAGCAATACTTCCTAGCAGAAGTATTATACTAATCCACGGCATCGGTCCTCTACGTTGTTAATGCTTGCCTGCTGCCCTTCATGCACTGCACTTGTGTAATCTGTATCGCTGCCCATGACACTGCCACTGTCACTACTACATTTGTACTGCAGCTCCCTCTCAATATGTTGCATAATGCTGCCCATAGCACTGCCACTGCTCACTGCGACACTACAACTTGGTGAGAAGTAAGCAACTAAAATGTCTTCCAAAAGTTGACATGCTGGTCAATCTGGATACCGTGTGATATTGAAGCTACCTCCGCTGCTAATCTGTGATGACCATCTGGTGCTAATGCGATGTTGTTGTATCTGCTCTGTGCCTCTTGCACTGCTACAACACTCTACTATGCTGCTCTAGACTTTGGAATGCTAGCTCTGCCACTGTTGCTCCATCATCTCTCGCACCAACTGACTCCCGTCATTCTTCTACTGTCATTAAAGGCTCCCGTAGCCGCATATGATCCAAGAGTTTCACACCTCAAGGATCTTGCCCTTTCTATAGCTCTTTCGAACTACAGCTCTAAATCACCTCACCCTCCTCATGGAGATGTGGCTACCATCTCTGCCAAATGAATGTTGAATGGGTTCTCTTCTCCCTCTTTCACTGCTTCCCCAACAAAAACTCAGATCTGGATTTCTTTGGCACTAGAAATCCTCTAAAGAACAAGCACCATCTAAATTTCGAACCACCCCTCTCTGCTCTCTCTTTGTTGCTGCTCAACACTGGATCTACATTTCTTGGTAGGAAATCTTCTGAGGAACTAATTCCCTCTACTTTGCTTCACACCTCAAGGATCTTGCCCCTTCTATAGCTCTTTCGAACTACAGCTCTAAATCACCTCACCCTCCTCATGGAGATGTGGCTACCATCTCTGCCAAATGAATGTCGAATTGGTTCTCTTCTCCCTCTTTCACTGCTTCCCCAACAAAAACTCAGATCTGGATTTCTTTGGCACTAGAAATCCTCTAAAGAACAAGCACCATCTAAATTTTGAACCACCCCTCTCTGCTCTCTCTTTGTTGCTGCTCAACACTGGATCTACATTTCTTGGTAGGAAATCTTCTGAGGAACTAATTCCCTCTACTTTGCTTCTGCCCCATTAGGTACTGTAGTGATGACGGATAACCGAGTAGTAATAGCAACACAAGGCCTTTTGTACTTTACCCAGCTTGCTTCAAGAGTCATACATGGTTTCATTCGAAACTATCCTAAGAAATGAAACAAACGAACTAACAAACAACAAAGCAAAGCAAGAGTGGAAGCAAAAGCGAAAGCAAAGCAAGAGTGGAAGCAAACAAACAAGCAAAGCAAGTAAGCAACAAGCATGCAGGCAAACAACTCAAAAAGCAAACACTACTCCTACTCCTAAGCTAACAGTGCATGGGTCATCTCACGTGAAGTGATACTTCCAATGCAACCATCAGCGAATTGGTTGACCCATGTTGGTGAAGGCATGGTTCGCGAACAAGACCGTTGTGCAAACCAGCAAACAAGAAAGATACAACAGTGAAGACAAACACACTCCAAGCTTAGAAGAGCTCACAGAACAAAGATGAGTGAAAGAGCATGACATGCATTCTGTGGTGTTGCCATGATGTTGTGCTACACTGCGTGCAGATGTTGAATGAATGCATTCTCTTGACCGTGACATGCAAGCAAACATGAGAAAAGTAGACCACTTGTGATGTGCATGTGTCCTTGCTGTGTAAGATTCCTCCAAAGCATGAGCGATGGGATTGTGTAGTTCGAGTGAAGGAAGCGAAATCTGGGTGTTTGATTGATCTTCAATGCAAAGCAGAGAATGATGAGGAGCCTTCAATGTTTCAATAATTATCTGACCAGAAGCGAAACCAACCTCAGCACAGTGAGGGCCTGACATAACCATCATCTCGCGCTGAGGTGCCTCGACAGCATGGGGGGTTTCGACTTCGTTGACAGATAGATCATCGTAGACCAGTGCCTTGGATAGATTAACAACGATTGAATCAACATCGTGATCAGAGGAGGAAGTGAATAGATCACGACAACTAAGATCAGAAAATTCAGGATGTTTGTCAGCACCCTCATGATTTGTTGAATCAGGCAGAGGGGTAGAGATGAGAAGCAAAGATGTTCACCCTCTGTGTTTTCCAGAAAGATAGATGACAGATTGGACGGATTTTTCGAGGAAGATGTGTCCTCTTCGCACTGTAACGATAAACTGACATCCGACATTCCCTGTGAATGATCGGAAGTAGAACCATCCAGAGATGAGTTTTCACAATGGAAATCAGCACTGGCAGAATCACAAGGGATGTCAAGATGAAGTGGATGAGGTGCAGCTGGAAGGGAGTCATCCTTCACCGCGGGCTCTTCTTTAGATTCCCGCACACACTCATCATGAATGATGGCGCACATTGGCTGCGTAGCACCAACTCCGTCGACAGCTTAATCCTCGTTCACAATAAGTGAGGAATCCGGAATGGGAGAACACAAGACAATACAATCCGGAGGATCGACAGAACATGAGGACGGAGGTCGAGAGAAAGAGTCCAAGTGACAACCAACAAGGTTGCTAGCCAAATCTATGCAAATCTCAAGATCAGGTGAGGTGGGAGAGTGTGACAATTCAATAGAGGCATGTGCATGATCTCCCACATCACTCTGCGGTGGTGGAGCTGTTTGATGAGGTGAAGGCGAACACTCACTTGTAACAGTGATTGTGCCTACTTGTGATTGCACAGCTCCATCACCGAAGTGTGTTGCACGGGGTTCGGATATGTGAAGAAGATACTCAAATCTTCCATCAAGAAATTCCCAATAAATAACATCTTCCGAGAATTGCTATGCGAGATTACAAAAGTGTGTGTGAAACTATTCAATGGATTCATCGGGTGCTTTTCGTAATTTCAGAATTTCTTTGTTGAGTGCTTTACAGTCATCGTGATTGAAAGCACGGTATAGCTCCGTGACCAAATGAGCAAGAGAATAAATAGAATTTTTGGGCAGCGTGGCACACCAATGCATTGGGTGCCCTCGAAGCGTGGAGATGAACAGCACGCAGCTCATGTATTCCTCAGAGAATCCATGTCTTTTGCATGAGCGGACAACGCTGACCGCGTGCCTTACAAAGGCTACGTAGCCTCCACCATCGAATGTTTTATGAGACAAGTTATCCGAAAGCCTTTTTGGAATGATGAAATCCTTTCCATAAGACATGCATTCCAGAAGAGCAACTTAGTAGTTAGTCATGATATATGTGAAGTGATTCAAAACAGATGTGAGGACTCAGCGTGTCATCTGGCCCTCCTAGCGCCAAAATGTTGATAGTGTTGGACCCACCAACATGTAAGGGGATCTCCCCAGTAAGAAGTCCCAATCAGACCTCAAACCGTTCGGTGTAGGAGTCCCAGCAGTGGGTCGTATGGTAATGCCTTGACCGCGATGTCGCACAGAGGCAAGTAAGATAACCCAGTCAGAAGCAAGGGTGTGACCGCTGCAGTGAGTCAAGCAAGGTGCATGAGAGTTTCTAACACAAGTGGGCTCAGCTGAGGGTGAAGGTGAGTTCCAAGTTGAAAGGGATCAGTCCCAGCTCGGCTAGGAACACACAACACACAAGACATGCACAGCTTCCAAAGGAGTAGTCCACGCGAATGCGGCAGTCACAACATACAAGGTAAAATAACACGTACAACACTCACGAATCAGTCCGAATGAGTGCAACAGTTGTTATGGCGAGCTTCATATGAAAGGTCTATCTGATGTCCGGCAGAGAATTCAACACAGACGGGACAGCATTAACAACATATACAACACATTTCCATTAATAGATTATGCGTTACAACAAATGAAACAGTTCAGATGTAGAACGTGGGTTAAGGCAACATGAATTACAAGTGTTAAAGATCAGTCCTACAACAAATACAATACATGTGTGAAAACGTGTTGGCTCTTATTATATAAAGAAGTGCAAGTTCCAATCATACAATACTTCCATGTAAACCTGCTAGCCCCCACATTGAAATGTTACAGCCACATCCGCCTGCTCCTCCAAAGAGATGTACTAGCTCCGTGCAGTGGAAAAGCCAAGGCGTGTTACAATACTGTCCAAGATTTCTTCAAGATAGTCTTAATAGAAGCTTGGCTGACCAAAAACCCTTACAATGAGTTATGATGGACTATTTATAGCAAAGGGTGGGGTGACCCTTGACATTCCCCTTTGTGACCGTTCAACTATCCTCATGACTCTTCACCTACTCTATGACTGTTACATCCAACTATTGACACTTGACATGACTTAACATTACAATGCACATGTTACCATTTGAGACAAAATGGCTTGAGCAAGCCATGCAAGACATCACTAACACTTGGTCCGTTGTGATGAGACTAACTCTTTGACATGCTTGTGATGGTGAACATGGTGACTTGATGCCAAGCTCAATCATTCGTGATGGTGTGCATGCACCCCATGGTGACATCTTGCTGAAGCGAACTCTTGCCTCTGTTGTATCCGGTGCATTGGTTCAGTTCCTACATCCAACTCGTCTGCTAACATGCGCTTGGTCTTCTTGGGTGCAGTTGAACTGGCAACACACTGATTCATAGTGTCTGTGCTAATCTTCAAGTGTGTGTTGGTGGTCATGCGCATCAACTTGCCAAAGTACATGTTCAGCGCCAGTTGGACTTACTTCTTGTCTTCGCCTTGGTGAGTGTGCTGAATGGGTTGCATCGCATGCATGCGCACAATGACATGAATCCTTTGCATGCAATCAATAACACTACTCACCATGTCTGCTCCGTGCCAGCTGCTGGGATGGATCTTTAACTTGTACAGGTGCAATTTTATCCGTGAGTGCCTGTTACACCCACTGTTGTTCTTGTCAATGTTGCAACTCATCTGTCTATCTATGCAAGTTCATGTTCTTCCTTGATTTTCTACTTCAACACATGCAACTCCTTCTTTGTTCCATTCTCTGTCCTTGCACGATCTTCATGCCGTGCCATCACCTCATAGCCTGTGTCTCCAAAGTTGCTTTCATCATAAGTGGATCTGCTTGATCTTGCAACTTTGTTCCGCCTCTGTGTTGTCTACAACCTTCCTCCTGCATTCGCTACGTTCGCTACATTCAGTATGCTACCTTCAGCTATTGTTCATGACACTGCTTATGGTGACGCTGCTATTGTCATATCTTGATGTCCTTGTCTATGAACTGTTGATTTGGGGTAGCATCTGATGTGCTCTAGCCATGAAAATTGGTGGAGAGGCTAAAGCACATGATATCTCCAAGACCCAGAAATGGTTTGGACAAATTGTACTCAGTTTGGGAGATATTAAAATAATTAATATTTTTAATGGAGTTCCTAAGTCTAAACTTAGAAAAAATAAAATATTAATGGGTATTAATATAAAATTGGGTTAGAAGGTTCCAAAAGTCATGGATCAAGCCAAATCTAATCTTAGCCTTCAATTAGAGATTTAATCTCCACTGTTGAAGGACCAACGAGAAAAGTAGAAGAGCAGGCTTGAGGGTCAGTTGGAGAATACTCCTGAGTGATCAATCATTCATTTTGCTAGAGCGGAGTTGCTAAGCAAAGTTGAATCAGGGATCAACAGCAAGGGGCAGTGAGTATTGGGCAGAGAGGCAGAGACAGTACTGAGACACCAGCGTAGAAGCAAGGAGAGCGAGAGCAGCAACCAGTTCAGGCCACGTAGAGCCCCGTAGAGACAGCGCAGAGGCTAGAGGGACTGCGTTATCTACGCAGAGCCTATTGGAGTGACGCAGAGGGTCCCAGAGGCTCCGTAGTGCCTCAGAGGGTTGACGCAGAGGGTCTTGGGGCTGACACAGGTCAGCGGGAGGCTGACACAGAGGCCAGAAGGACCAGCACTGAGCTTCAATTGTGCCAAAGAGGGTTTCGTGGGATAGGTTTTCTGAATCCCTGTTTCTGAATAAAGAGGTATTGTTGCCATGTATTTTTCTCTGTTGGGTGAGCGGGTTAGGCACTTAGTTGTACTCAAGGAAATACTGCATAATAATATACCCTCGGAATAGTTGCACTGGCTTTCTTCCATTGGGTTTTCTAGGGACATTTGTCCAAAAATAACGGTGTCACTTGTGTGTTTGTTTTCTTTCAGTTGTTGATCTATAGATGTTGTGACTACATTGTGTTTATTTCGGTATTTAAATGTTTTAAATAACTAGTTCGAATTTAAACAAGTAAAGGAAATAAACCAGAAGAATAAAGATTAATTTTCTAACGGATACAATTACAAAATTCAACATGGTATCAAAGCATGGTTGCAGATCACAAGAGAGTTGAAGGCATCAGCTGAGCAGAGAATTTGCAGCAGAATCAACTGTCCTGAGTGACAATTTCTGATCCTTGCAAAAGCGACAGCGGAAGGGTTGAAGCAGAGGGACTGTGTCATCAGTTGGGCCTGTTGTCGCACAGATTGTCACGACAACGCTCAGACCGGGGGCTGTCACCCTGATCCTCGATCTCTCCGTTTAAGCCTGTCTCCCGCGGCTAAGGGGGTTAGACCCTATAGGAAAAAGATGACCAACTGGGAACCAGTTGGCTGGGAGACACGAAATGAAACCAGCACTAAATTGATTGGTTTAATTTAATGGACCAGTGCCTTGTGGAGTTAATGTTTAAACGATTAATTACCAGTCGCTGCAGAGATATAAACCATGTGGAATAACCATTTATCATCAAGTTAATTTTGGAATAATGCAAGATATCCAGTAAATTCACAATGCTCTTATAATGATTCAGCAATTAAAGCTTAATAACGATATTCTAGAGATTAAAAATTTCGAAAGATAAACGCTTTAATCAACCACGCAATTTCAAAAAGGTAATATTCATATAACCAATCTTTAAATGGTCACTCAAGCATATTTAACCACATGAAAAATGATAAGCATTAACCCCACATCAAAAAAAAAATTTAGCTCCAGCAAAGATAAAACCCCTGAGCTAATTTGCCAAAATTTCCACAATATATATTTTTATGCCTTTTTTAGATAAAAAATTAAAACCAAAAAAAAATAAAAATAAATAAAGAACCAAATAAAAAAATAAAAATTTAATTATAAACAAAGAAAAAAAAAAATCTAAAACTATTCTTTAAAATAAAAGAAATTTCCCTTTTTTATATTTTTTATATTTTTTTTATTTATTTATAGCAAAAACTAATAAAAATCTACACTAAACTAAAACTATAGAAAAACAAATCAAAAATTTTACATCTAAAATTAAAACCTAACATTTAAAAATTAATAAAATCAAATTAAACTAACAACCATTAAAAATCTAATATTAAAGTCTATTTTAAAAAAAGTAAGTCTAAAATTAAAAGACTAAACCCTAACGCATATATACATATATGAAACTAAACTAAAAAAAATAACGCATGTATATAAAACTTAAGACTAAAAAAAATCGATACAAACAAAAAATGAAATCGATTTTTTGGATTTTGGAATTTTTTTTTTAATATCTAAACCTACGCTAACCTAAAAAAAAGATTAACGTATCTAAACTAAAACGAATGCTATGTTGCAGGTGAAACAACTCGACGGCGAACAGGCAAACATCAGCGGAATACCCACGCCAGCTTGGAAACTCACGCACCTGGGAAATTTACCTGGCCCGTGCAGATGAAATCAACGGAGAGTTTGGGGTTGATCTTGCCTGAAGGCGGAGAATGCAGAGTCGAGTTATAGGGACGGAAAATCGAACAGTGGATGGGTGAGCACGGTTCAACTGTTTCAACGCAGTAATACCGCCCAAATATAAAACCTGGCCCCCAAAAAATGTGTTCTTTCTACAGCTTGTGTCGCCTGAAATGAAACGCATGCACAAATTGAGGTCAACGAGCAGCTGAAGGGCAGATCAGCAATTTAAAGTGAGTTTGTTGTGCGTGATGTGTGCAGGTTGAAGCGAAAAAGGCAGGTTGGGTAGCAAAGGGTTCGATGGAACAGTGTGAGGGGTGAGGGATGACAGTGTTGAACGCTGTGTGAGATAGCCACGTTTTTATTTATTTTTTTTTTTTTCTTTTTTTGGCAGCAGATAGGATGTGGTGGGCAGCGGGAATGGGTTCTGGAAAAACGAAGGAGAAGAGATGGGCGGACAGCGTGAAATTTGAATGCAGGAGAAGGCTGTATGTAATAGTTAGGAAATGCAGATTGGACGCCTGTACAGCACTGAGGTAACACCACAAAATCTGAAGCGTTTTTTTGCTGCGTGTTGAAAACCCCAAAAACTTTTCAGTCATCAGCACCTGTAACCTGCAAATCGAAAACAAAACCTGGAAGATATATGCAAAAATATTAAAATGAAACCCTGCAAACCGATTAAAAATTTCAAAATATTACAGCTCTATGAAGCCAGATTTATCATTTATCATCAAAAAAATATTTTTTAAGAACTTCAGATTTGCTTTAAAATGCCTCAGAAAGTATCTCATGCAAATCATAAAACAGATTAAACGATTAACCCAGGATCAAAACTAGTTGGGCCATGCAAAAAATGCTTGTGGAAGTTGGCTGGTTCAGCCGAGAACTTCCCCAAACACCCACTTATCTCGAGGGTTTCCTGCTCAACTCACTTCAGCTGTCAAATAAGAGAGAAAAAACAATACTAGATCTCAAAAACAAATGGAGATACTTGCCATTACATCAGAAACCCTAATACTACTCAAACCCAAGCATGTAAACAAGATACCTATGCTCAACAATACTCTTCATTTAGCTGTTATTAATGGCCGAAAAAATAAAATATGCAGAAATGAAATGGCTCACAGCACTTTAAGAGAGTAACACCAGCAAGATTTTGACCCCAAAGTTGTTAAAATTTCTGTTTTCCCACCCCGGTTTTCAGTTTCTCCTTATTTCTCCCATGTAGTTAAATGCCCTTTCCCATAACCATACATTCAACAAGCTGGAAAAAATAAATTTTGCTGAAAACACAAATTCTGGAAAATTTACAAAATGCTGGAAATTGCAGAAATAAAAATCAGCAGTAATAAACAGCCATTAAAACACATTAAAACACTGATATTTTTGGTCAACGTGACCCTGGAAAAACCCCCTACAACTCTTGGGGAAAACCAGTTTGAGAGCTCTTCTTTATTTCTGAAAAATGTCTTTTTACAGCAAGAAAATTTCAGCAAAAAATTACAGCGAAATAATTTTTTCAGCAAGCAAACTTATCCGTTTTCAGCGCAACGGACCATCTGGAAACTGTCTTTCTGCTGTTCTGATTTTGCTGAAGAGCTGCCTGGTATGTGTGCCACACCGCTGCCTCTTTCTCCTTCTTGTCCAGAAATCTCCCTTGCTCTCTTGCTCTCCTTCTCCCAATCTGCTCATGAAAGAATGAATAATCTTTTCCTCATTTTCCTCCTTTAATATAACTCCAAGTGACTTTTGGGTGATCCAAGTGACTTTTGGGTGATCTCTAAATCCAGTGGCTGAAATAGATTTAGATCAATGGCTGAGATTAAATGCAATTTTAAGTCTTACTTTCTATTTTTTAATTCACCCCACTTTAATAAAGACCCACTTAGTCATTTATTTCCAAAGTCACTTTTCCTTTCTAATTTTACATTAACTTTATTAAAGTCACTTT
>APFE030206152.1:0-20747 GCA_000404065.3 Pinus taeda | reverse complement strand
AAAATCAGATGAAAAATGTCCTTTAGGGTTTAGGATTAATTTTTATCTTTTGTTGTAATTTTGTCAGAAAATATAAAAATTTCGTGGTAATTTTTTTTGTCAAATTCAGTTGTTTTTTTTGTGCTATCTCTTTCACGCTGAATTTCAAGTCGAGATACGAATTTGATATCTAGTTAATGGTCAGTACTCATTTTAAAATTTCTCAGTTGCTGGATATTGTTTTGATTATTCTGAGAGTATTTCAATCAATTTAAGGCACTGGTTTAAGTAAATCGAAATTACCTAGTGTTTGCCTTATCGTGTCTCGTGTCTCCCAACCAACTGGTCGACAGTTGGTCTTCATCATCTCACAGGGTCTACCCCCCTTAGCCGCGGGAGACAGGCTTAAACGGAGGGATCGGGGATCAGGGTGACAGCCCCCGGTCTGAGCGTTGTCGTGTCAATTTGCGCGACAACAACGCGCATGGCACAGATCTATGGAAAGCGACACTTGGTGGGAGGTTTCTGAAATGATCCTTGGATATAACCTCCAACTGCTAAACATGGATCCCTAAAACAAGGGATGCCTTTGCATGCTGCCTTGGGATAAGCAACCCATGCATGCAAGTCTGTTTTGCTCGGTCCCAGATGGAACTGGTTAACTCAGTTGCACATGCAAGAGGCTATTCGACTACTTGAAGGAAATGCGCATTTCTGGCTGGGAGCTGTGCTAACTGCCCAGGAGATTTGCACAATTTTTGGGCAGAGCCACTGACTGCCACCCAAATTTGCGCAAATTCTGGGCTGAGTAGCCCTGCTAGGGAAAATTGTGCAATTCCCTCTAGGAGTGTTGACTAGCAGAATTGCACAATCTTGGAGCCCAGCAGGCTGCCAGACAAGATTGTGCAATTTATGGAGAGAAGGTTGGTTGCCCTCCAGAAATGCGCAATTTTCTTGGGGATGTTGCTCAGCCTGCAGCTGCACCAAGTTCGAGTGAATAGCGTGTGAGGGGAATGCATCAAGCTGTGATCGACATGCCGCCTTTGTGCAATCAAAACGCTGAAGCTTGTGAACTTGATGAAGCAAGGCAAGCTACTGTGAAGGTCGGAAGGGAGGCTCCAAAACGAAGCTAAGACAAAAATTTGGAGGGCGGTTGTAGTTGCTACAACACTTGGCGACACACTAATAGAACTCCAACTCTCTGAATGGACCTTGTTCGTGAAAAGCAAGTCTAACACCTGCGGAAGTATTGTTCAATTGTTAGCTCCTCTTGGTTTCGCACTAGCTTGATTGTAAGATGTAGCATCAGCCAAACTCTTGGTCAATTGACACACATTACAAGCCAAGTCAACATGGTTGTTTCGATTGGGGTTGAGCGGTATATTGATGCACAAGCGGTATAGTCGTCAGAGTCTTAGTTTCATCTCCAAAGTTGCTCCGCTACTAACAGCCCTGGACAGTACTCTAGCGAAGTCACATAGGAACACAAGCATGGCTCCATCGCCAGCGAGCCTGGTCAGTACCTAGATGGAGTTACTTGCATCACCTCCCTGCACAGGAAGCCATTCTCTTCCTTCGCCTTGTTCATTTTTCATTTTTTCAAACTTTTTCACTTTTTTCATTTTTGTAACTGTGCATAGCACTTATTCATTTCAAAGGCAGAAGAGGGATCCCCACTGATTGAGAGCAGAAGAGGTTGTTCCAACAGAGAAGTAGTTTATTATACCTATAAAGTGCCCATTAAGCTTTTCCCCCTCACCTTACTCTACTTGACTGAGCTAACAAGGGTTAACCCAAAAACAACCGACTACAGTAGGTGATACTAGTTAGCATGCAAGCATTGTGTTTTCACCAAGATTTACTTCAAACAATACGTACTTTCCATCGATGTATCATGGGCTGAAAGCAACAAGTTCTTCGTACAGAGGCAAGATGACAAAAAATCAAGTAGTGATAGCAGCGCAAGGCCTCTTGTACTTTACCCTGCGTGCTTCAAGAGTCATACATGGTTTCATCCGAAACTATCCTACGAAACGAAACAAGAGAACTAACAAACAACAAAGCAAAGCAAGAGTGGAAGCAAAAGCGAAAGCAAAGCAAAGTAAGAAAACAAGCAAGCAGACAAACAAACAAGCAAAGCAAGCAAGCAAACAAGCAAGCAGACAAACAAACAAACAAGCAAAGCAAGTAAGCAAACAAGCATGCAGGCAACCAACTCAAAAGGCAAACGCTACTCCTACTCCTAAGCTAACAGTGCATGGGTCATCTCACGTAAAGTGATACTTCTGATGCTGCCACCGACGCATTGGTTGACCCATGTTGGTGAAGGCATGGTTCGCGAACAAGACATTTGTGCGAACCAACAAACAAGAAAGATATAACAGTGAAGACAAACACACTTCGAGCTTAGAAGCGCCCACAAAACAAAGATGAGTGAAAGAGCATGACATGCATTCTGTGGTGCTGCCATGATGTTGTGCTACACTATGTGCAAATGTTGAGTGAATGCATTCTCTTGACTGTGACATGCAAGCAAACGTGAGAAAAGGTAGACCACTTGTGATGTGCATGCCGTGTAAGATTCCTCCAATGCATGAGGGATGGGATCATGTAGTTCAAGTGGAAGAAGCGAAATCTGGGTGTTTGGTTGATCTTCAATGCAAAGCAGAGAGTGATGAGGAGCCTTGAGTGTTTCAACAATTTCCTGACCGGAAGCAAAACCAACCTCAAGACAGTGAGAGCCTGACACAACCATCAGCTCGAGCTGAAGTGCCTCGATAGCCTGGGCAGTTTCGACTTCATTGACAGATAGATCATCGTAGACCAGTGTCTTGGGTAGATTAACAACAGTTGAATCAACATCGTGATCAGATGAGGAAGTGAATAGATCATGACAACCAAGATGAGAAAACTCAAGATGTTTGTCGGAATCCTCATGATTTGATGAATCAGGCGAAGGGGTAGATGAGAAGCGAAGATGTTCACCCTCTGTGTTTTCCAAAAAGATAGATGACAGATTGGACGGATTTTTTGAGGAAGATGTGTCCTCTTCGCACTGTAATGACACACTGACATCCGACATCTCCTGTGAATGATCGGAAGTAGAAGCATCCGGAAATGAGTTTTCACAGGGGAAATCAGTAGTGGCAGAATCACAAGGGATGTCATGATGAAGCGGATGAGGTGCTGCTGGAAGGGAGTTATCCTTCACTGCGGGCTCTTCTTTAGATTCCCACACACACTCATTATGAATGATGGTGCAGGTTGGCTACATAACACCAACTCCGTCAACAGCTTGATCCTCGTTCACAAGAAGTGACAAGTCCGGAATGGGAGAACACAAGACAGTACAATCTGAAGGATCAATAGAATGTGAGGACGGAGTTTGGGGGAAAGAGTCCACGTGTCAACCAACAGGCTTGCTAGCCAAATCTGCGCAAATCTCAATAGCAGGTGGGGTGGGAGAGTGTGACAGTTCAACAGAGGCATGTGCATGATCTCCCACATCACTACGCGGTGGTGAAGCTGTTTGATGAAGTGAAGGCGGACAGTCACTTGTGACAGCGACTATGCCTGCCTGTGATTGTGCAACTCCATCACCGAAGTGTACTGAGCGGGGTTCGGATATGTGAAGAAGATACTCAAATCTTCCATCAAGAAATTCCCAAGCAATATCATCTTCCGGGAATCGCTATGCAAGATTACAAAAGCGTGTCTGAAACTGTTCATTGGATTCATCGGGTGTTTTTCGTAATTTCATAATTTCTTTGTTGAGTGCTTTACGGTCATAGTGATTGAAAGCACGGTCTGTCTCTGCAACCAGATGAGCAAGAGAATGAATAGATGTTTAGGGCAACGTGGCACAACAGTGCATTGGGTGCCCTCGAAGTGTGGAGATGAACAGCGCGCAGCTCATGTATTCCTCAAAGAATCCATGTCTTTCGCATGAGCCGACAATGCCGACCGCGTGCCTTACCAAGGCTACGTAGCCTCCACCATCAAATGTTTTATGAGATAAGTTATTAGAGAGCCTTTTCGAAATGATGAAATCGTTTCCATAAGACATGCAATCCGGATGACCAACTCAATAGTTAGTCATGATAGATGTGAAGAGATTCAAAACAGATGTGAGTACTCAGCTTGTCATCTGGCCCTCCTTCTAGCGCCAAAATGTTGACGGTGCTGGACCCGCCAACATGTAAGGGGATCACCTGGTAACAAGTCACAATCAGACCTCAGACCGTTCGGTGTAGGAGTCTAACCAATGGGTCGTATGGTAATGCCTTGACCGCGATGTCGCACAGAGGCAAGTAATATAACTCTGTCAGAAGCAAGGGTGTGACCGCTGCAGTGAGTCAAGGAAGGTGCATGAGAGGTTCTAACACAGGTGGGCTGAGATAAGGGTGAAGGTGAGTTCCAGGTTGAAAAAGATCAATGCCAACTCGGCCAGGAACACACAACACACAAGACATGCACAACGTCTGGCAGAGCAGTCCACACAGATGCGATAGTCACAACATACAAGGTAAGATAACACGTACAACACTCACGGATCAGTCCAAACGAGTGCAACAGTTGTTACAGTGAGCTTCATATGAAAGGTCTATCTGATGTTCGACAGAGAAGTCGACACAGACGGGACAACATTAACAACATATAAAACACATTTCCATTAATAGATTATGCATTACAACAAATGAAACAGTTCAGATATAGAAAACAGGTTAAAGCAACATGCATTACAAGTGTTAAAGATCAATCTTACACAAGATACAATACATGTGTGAAAACGTGTTGGCACTTATTATATAAAGAAGTGTAAGTTCCAAGCATACAATACTTCCATGTAAACCTACTAGCCCCAACAGTGAAACGTTACAGCCACATCCGCCTGCTCCTCCGAAGAGATGTACTAGCTCCGTGCAGTGGAGAAGCCAAGGCGAGTTACAATACTGTCCAAGCTTTCTTCAAGATAGTCTTAACAGAAGCTTGGTTGACCAAAAACCTTAAGATGAGTTATGAGGGACTATTTATAGCAAAGGGTAGGGTGACCCTTGACATTCGCCTTTGTGACCATTCAACTACCCTCATGACTCTTCACCTACTCTATGACTGTTACGTCCAACTATTGACACTTGACTTACACTTAACATGACTTAACATTACAATGCACATGCTCCCATCTGAGACAAAATGGCTTGAGAAAGCCATGCAAGATATCACTGACACTCAGTCCATTGCAATGAGACCAACTCTTTGACATGCTTATGATGGTGAACGTGGTGAGCTAATGCCAAGCTCGGTCATCCGTGATGGTGTGCATGCACCCCAAGGTGACATCTTGCTGAAGCGAACTCTTGTCTCTGCTGTATCTGGTGCATTGGTTCGGTTCTTTCATCCAACTCGTCTGCTAACATGCGCATAGTCTTCTTGGGTGCGGCTGAACCCGCAATACACTGATGCATAGTGTCCGTGCTGATCTTCAAGCGCGTGTTGGTGGTCATACGCATCAACTTGCCGAAGTACATGTTCAGCTCCAGTTGGACTTACTTCTTGTCTTCGCCTTGGTGAGTGTGCCGAAGGGGTTGGATCGCATGCATGCGCACGATGACATGAATCTCTCGCACGCGATCAATAACACTGCTCACCATGTCTGCCCCGTGCCAGCTGCTGGGATGGATCTTTAACTTGTACGGGCGTAGTTTCATCCATGAGTGCATGTTGCGCCCACTATTGTTCCTGTTCCTGCTGCAACTCATTCGTTTGCCTATGCAGCTTCATGTTCTTCCTTGAGTTGCTGCTTCAACACATGCAACTCCTTCTTTGTTCCATTCTCTGTCTTTGCGCGATCTTCATGTCATGTCGTCACGTCATAGCCTGAGTCTCCAAAGTTGCTTTCATCATTAGTGGATGTGCTTGATCTTGCAACTGTGTTCCGCCACTGTATTGTTTACAACCTTCCTCCTGCATTCGTTGTGTTCGCTGCATTCGGTATGCTCCCTTACACTGTTGTTCATGATGTTGTTCGTGGTGATGCTTCTACTGTCATATCTTGATGTCCTTGTCTACGAACAACTTGGTATCCTCGTGGGAAGGCAAGCTCATAGACATTTGATCGATTGTATCTCCAGGTGTGCCTTGGACGGTGTCTTCGACTCTGCTCTCCCCGGAACCATTGTACCTGCACTACTAAGAGGCAAATGAACACCTGCAATAACTGGAGACATTGAAACAGTGATGTCAAGCAATATGTCAGACGAAAACCAAAATGAACTTGAGAACTGACTTGCAAATACGTGTGTGACTAATCATGAAGGTTGCGCAATTTCGGCTAGGAGGTCGAGAGACCGACTACCAAGACTGCACAAGGCAGAGTCTGGGCTGTTGGGAGATTGACTAACTACCAGAACTGCAGAACGCACAGTCCAGTCTGGCTGCAGACTGCTGAGATTGCGCAATGCACAATCTCAGCTGGCAATGGCTGAAGGCTCAGTGACTGCATTGTGCAATTTTCTTAGCTAGCAGTCACTGTCCCTCAGGATTGCACAAAGCAGGCCTAGGGAACAACTACTAGGAAGAAATGTGCATTGTCGGAGGGGAAGGCAAAGCCTTCCCTCTCAGGATTATGCAATGTTGTCTTGGTGAGGCTCTCGGTGAGGCAGAGTCCAGACCAAGGCTGCCCAGACTCGCCGACGGGCAACTGAAAGTGAATGTGAGTGCGAATTCATGGTGATACTGAGTGGATGCATAAGTGAATGATCAAGCATGCAATTGGTGAATGATAGATTCAGAAAATTGAACAACATGCATGTGGGTGAGGCGAGTCGCCAGAATCGGTGACCATTCTTTTGTTGTCCCGTTGATGCGAGAATTGCATCCTCTACCTCCTCCTTAATTCGAACTCCCTTACCACTACTCCCCGCCTTGGTCATTCTCCTAAGCTCTTCCTGTCGAAGAGCTGCCCACATCTCCTCCCAAATGGGGAGAGTCGCTTTGCCCAAGATGCTTTGGACAAATGTCTCCCACTCTTCGGAGACTGCACTAATGACAGTTGTGACCATGAACTCTGGATCTGGTGTAGACCCCACGGAAGTAAGCTGGTTGTGAATCCCTTGCAACCTGAGAAGGAAGGGATCTATCTCTTCTCCTTTCTGCATCTGATATTACCTCAGCAGATTTTCCAATAACATATTTTGTTGAAAGGAAGAGCCCTGGTATGAGGTGGTTAAGGTTTGCCACATCTCCCTTGTTGTGTTCTTCTCATCTATATGTGGTATTACATGGTCCTTGACCCCGTCTAGGCTCATGCATTTTGCCTTTGCCTAGGCCTCCTCATACTTCTCATTTGCATCAAGGTCAACTGGGACAACTACTATTCTCAAGTCATAGTCCTTGATGCGATGTTTATCAAGGATTTCCAGGACCCTGGCCTTCCAGATGACAAAATTGGAAGCCCTGTCCAGTTTGTCATGATCCATCAATCCATTCACTGCCATCTCTACTCCTCTTCTCTAGACTCCCTCTAGGTGTTGATTTCCCTCTCCGAAATCTCGCAGCCAACTATCGAATCTCTCCTCTCCAATCCTCCTTCGCCACTGTGACCCGGATCTAGATTTCTTGGCTAGAACTCTCTCGAGGTAGTGCTTTGCTCTACCTTGGTTCAGTCTCCTTAGAGGCTTAGACACTGTTATGCACTGACAGAAACAACGTCCCACCATCTCCTCTAATCAAAAACCGCACAACTCCATTAGCCCCAGCAACTCGAAGAATCTGAGGCCTTCTGGCTCTACGCAATCATAGTGAGAGTTGGATCAACTCCTACCCACTGCATCAATCCTTCCTCCCTGAGAAAGATGACTTGGCATTGCGTAGGCCTAATTTGTCCCCCCCTCCACTTCTACGTTGTCCTGGACAACTGACATAGCTACTGCGTGGGCTCCTCCCAGCTACTGTGTCTTCTATTCCTGGCTCAAAATGATGATGCAGGCATTGCATGAGCCTCTGCGTCACCTTCCCTGCACTGCGTCACTCCTCCTTCTGCATCTCTGGCTCTAGAACAGCACTGTCTCTTGGGACAACTGCTTCTCTACTGTAATTTCTCATATTCTCTCAGTCGGTGTCTTCAGTCGCCTCTATTCTACAATCACTTTGATACCATGTGAAAATCCTTGACTCTAACACATCAAAAACCACTACTGCAATTTCTAGTTTAGTATCTCCTACTTGTTCTTTACATTAACAAATTATTTAATTACATCAATATCGAAGTAAACTCAAAGCAAACCTTCACAAATACATAGATCATGCACTGAAGTAAACAGAAACAATAACACAAGGGACACCGTTATTTTCGGCCAATCACCCCCAGGAAAACCTAATGCAGGAAAACCGGTGCAGCATATATGAGGATTTTATTATTAAGAAAATTTCGTGAATACAACTAGTGTGCCAAAATTGGCTCACCCAACAGAGAAATGTCGTCAGCAGTAATAACTCTATCCGGAGGCAGATATTCCGGCAAATCAGCAACCGGATGATCAACCCCACAGTGACTCTAGCTATTCCTTGTGCTGGACAGTGAACGCTGCTCCAAGCACTGCTCTGGAACGGTGTCACCCTCTCTCGGCTAATCTGCTCTCAGTCTGCCCCACAGAATCTCCCTATCGCTGCCTATGAAGCCCAACGACAGACTCTACGGCCCTCTGCACTGCCTACGTCAGCCTCTACAGCCTTTTTCATCCTCTGCATGAGCTCCTGCTGCCTCTGCATCAGCCCTTCTAGGGCCTGCATTCTCTCTCCAGCACTGCGCTGCCTCTTTGCTATGTATTCTTCAGCCTCGGATGGAAATCCCTGGCTGAACTAGCCCTTGCTGCAACTCTGATCACTAACTCGATTTCCTCAGCAAACCCTGCCCCAGAAAATCGAATTATTGATCTCTCTTTTTGTGTGTCTCCAACTAACCCTCAAGCCTCCTCTTATACTTTTCCTTTTGACGATTCAATGGCCGAGATTAAGTCCGTAATCAACGACTAAGATTAGAACTTGTTTGATCCTCGTCACTTAGAACTTTCTCACCCATATTTTATTAATACCCATTAATATTTTAATTTTCCTAAGTTTAGACTTAGGAACTCGTTAAAAATATTAATTAACTTAATAACTCCTCATCCGGGTTGAATTTCTCCAAACGATTTCTGGGCCTTGGAGATCTCATGTGTCTCAGCCTCTCCACCAATTTTCAAGGCTAGAGCACATCTGATGCTACCCAAAATCAACACCAAATATGAACTACAACGCACACTGGAAGATTGACCACTCTTGATTGTATCCTTGCTCCCGCACTTCACTTGGGAGGTTAGCCTTTGACCCTAGTCCAATGTGACCTCCTCTAAGGCCGGCCTTATGGTTAAGGAGGGGGACAAATGGTGGCATTGATTGATATAGCGTGCCCAAGATAATCCATACTTACCACTTTCCATCTATCCCTTATGTTCATCTTGATTCTTTCTATTATTTGTCATTGGTCAGTGGAATTGGTACCCTATATCCATATCTTTGAGTAAAGGCCCTCAAAAGTTGTTCCCTAAGAGGTCGATGCAGCAGAAAAGAAAGCTAAAAGCATGAAAAGCCACCATGGAAAGAAAATGAAAAGTGAAAAATATAATTAAGACATATATTTATCACCTCTGCAAAAGCCTTGCATCACCTCTACCTTCCTCATTAGCCATCACCTAGTCCCTTAGCATTTAATAATTCATCCAGATAAAGAAACTTAAGATTGTCCCAACCCTAAAGAGTGATAAACTACTACATCCTTGAGAGATATTGAAAACCAACAAAAAAATTGGTCACCCAAGCTTTGCAAAAAAGAAAAGAATATCGTTAAAATAAAAGGCACAATAGAGGGGTGGAAAAAGCAAGACAAGGAAAGGGGTAACTCATGCTTCCATGATTGCTCCCTCTTATCAATCTTATACTATGATTGTTGCGGATTCCCCCTCTGAACCTATATACTCTTGCTCGAAATCAACTTCCTCCAAGTCTCAAGAACCTACTTCTTCTCATGATCTATAAGCTTACCCGTCAGTCGATATAGACCACGCTCCCTAATTCCAATGACAACTACAACAGAGTTAGAGCCTTTGGGCCTAAGTCTCGCTTTCCCATCCTAGAAAATCATCTTAAACCCCTTTTCCTCAATCACTAAGATTTACAACACATTGTATTTGAGCTCTAGTACCCATAGTACATCTCGAACTCTCAACAACCGACCTGACTCCATTTTGAATGGCACAACACCTAATCCTTTTAGCGCTTTCTAACTCTTGTCACCAACGACCATGTGCAACTGAGTCCCATTCAGTTAGAGTCTCAAAGACATCACGTGAACCTATCATATGTTGATTTTTGGGTAGCATTGGATGTGCTCTAGCTCCGAAATTTTGTGGAGGGGCTAGAACACATGAGATCTCCAAGACCCAGAAATCATTTGGTGAAATTCCACCTGAATTTTATTTTATTAAAATAATTAATATTTTTAATGGGGTTCCTAAGTCTAAACTTGGGAAAATAAAAATATTAATGGGTATTAATGAAAATATGGGTGAGAAGCTTCTAAGAGACGAGGATCAAGTCTAATTTAATCTTCGCTGTTGATTAGAGACTTAATCTCGGTCATTGATTCATCAAGAAGAAAAGTATAAGAGGAGGCTTGAGGGTTAGTTGGAGATACATGAGGTTTATCAGTGAATTCAATTTTTCTGGGGCGAAATTTGCTGAGAAAATCGAACAAGTGATTTGAGCTACAGTGAGGGGCAAAAGCAGAGATTTGGATCGGAGAGGAAGTTTCGAGCCAAAGAGTACATAGCAGAGAGGCAATTTGGGCATCAAGGATGCTGGCAGAGGCCTACACAGCCCAAGAGGGGCTCACGCAGAGCTGACGCAATACAGGAGGGACTCTTAGTGTGGCAGTGCAAAGTATTCGTCACTAGTCTAAGATTTTGTTGGAGAAGCGAGGTTATGTGCCGGGAGGGCTGAACAGCGGTCTTCATCCAACAAATTGATTCAGCAGAAGAGGAGATGCGATTCTCTAGAGGCAAGACGATGGCCCACATAGTGATTGCGTCTGGACTTCGCAGTGTTTGCCGAGAGAGTGTCAGATCACTCATTGGATCAGTTGTGACTTGGGGAGCGACCTAAACCCTCGAATGTATTTCTTATTTCCGTGATTTCTCTGTAAGGTTAGCGAGTGTGAGAGGCAACCTGTTGTACTCAAATTCTGCTTGCTTAATAATACAAACCATCTATCTATTGCATCGGTTTTCCCGCATTGGGTTTTTCAAGGGATGTGTTGTCCAAAAATAATGGTGTCCCTTATGTGTTTGTCTCATCTATTGTCTTAGTTTATGATCTATATGTCAGTGTAGTCTGCAGTAGCGTTTACATCACTGTTTATCTAATTAAATAACTTGTTGAATGAAATAACAAGTAGGAGATGTTAAACCAGTAACTGCAGTAGGATTTTTGTTTGTAAGATTCAGAAATTTTCACATCATATGCTTTGAGGCTCCACTTTCCATGCAACATGTAGTTTCGTTGATGACACCCTCGGAGAAATGAGAATTCGGATCAAAATCCTCCTCCTCCAATCTTCTCGAGAGGACATCCAACTCAATAAAAGTAGCAACACCAGCTATCTCCTTTCCCTTCTTCTTCTCGTTGTCTCCTTTGTTCTTCCGCGAGCACCTGCTCAAATAATGAGCATATTAACCACAGTTATAACAATTTAGCTTGCTCAAGTCCTTTGCCTTTCCCTTCATCCTCCTTGTAAGAGCCACGTTATCAACATCAGTCTTCTTCCTCTTATGAAGTTCATCATATCGCAGTTCTTCCTAAATGACCCATAGCCTGTTCCAATTTGACAAATTTTCTCAAGCAATGATCCCTTTGATGAACAATTTCCATTCCTCCCTAAACCCTTTCAAAGTAGTCCTCACCAACTCAGAATATGGAACATCTTCACCAACATAAGATTCTTTCTGTTGTTTGTCATTGGTAAGTGGAATTAGCACCCTATATCCATATCTTTGAGTAAGGGTCCTCAAAACATGTTACCCTATGAGGTCGATGCAACTAAAAGAAAGCTAAAAGCATGAAAAGTTGTGGTGGAGAGAAAATGAAAAGTGCATAATTTAGTTGGGACATATATTTAGCACCTATGCAAAAGCCTTGCATCAGCTCTACCTTCCTCATTAGCCATCACATAGTCTCTTAGCATTTAATACTTAATCCAAATAAAGGAACTTAAGATTGTCCCAACCCTAAAGAGTGATAAACTACTACATCCTTGAGAAATATCGAAAAGCAACAAAAAATTGGTTACCCAAGCTTTGCAAAAAAGAAAAGAATATCATTAAAGTAAAAGGTGCACCAAAGGGGTGGAAAAAGAAAGACAGGGATAGGGGTAACTCACGCATCCATGATTGGTCCCTCTTATCAATCTTATACTCAAGATGTTGAACCTCCTTTAGCAAGTACCATGGTTGTTGCGGATTTTCCCTCTAAACCTGCATACACCTGCTCGAAATCAACTTCCTCCAAGTCTCAGAAATTTGCTTCTTCTCATGATCTATAGGCTTGGTCGTCAACCGAAATAGACCATGCTCTCTAACTCCAATGACAACTGCAGCAGAGTTAGAGCCTTTGGGCATAAGTCTCACTTTCCGATCCTGGAAAATCACCTCAAACCAATTTGCCTCCATCACTAAGATCGACAACACGTTGTATCTGAGGTCCAATACCCGTAGTACATCTTGCACTCTCAACTACTGACCTGACCCCATTTTGAATGGCACAACACCTCATCCTCTTATCGCTTTCTAACTCTTGTCACCAACCATGTGCAACTTTGAGTCCCATTCGGTTAGAGTCTCAAAGACATCACATGAACCTATCATCTGCTTCGAAGTTCCACCTTCCACGCACCATGCAGTGTCGTTGATGACACCCTAGAAGAAATGAGAAATAGGAGAAAAATCCTCATCCTCCAATCTTCTCGAGGGGTCATCTAGCTCAGAAGAAGTAGCAATGCCAGCTATCTCCCTCCCCTTCTCTTCTCGTTGTCGCCCTTCTTCTTCCGCGAACACTTGCTCGAATAATGACCATATTCGCCACAGTTATAACAATTTAGCTTGGTCAAGTCCTTTTCCTTGCCCTTCATCGTACTAGCAAGAGTCACGTTATCATTAGGATCCTTCTTCTTCTTATGAAGGTCCTCATCTTGTAGTTCTTCCTTAATGAAGTCATCCCACAACATATTCCAATCTGGCATCTTTTCTCAAGTGATGATCCCTTTAATGAACAAATTCCATTCCTCAGTAAACCCTTTCAAAGCAGTCCTCACCGACTCAGAATCTAGAACATCTTCACCAATGGAAACAAGCTCATCTCAAACATGAGATATTCTCGTCAGATATGGAGCCACATCTTCAAAAATGGCAACAAGCTCATCTCAAACATGAGAAATTCTCATCAAATATGGAGCCACGCCTTGACCATCCAACATCTTGGTGCTCTTCACTTTATCTCTCAATATAAATAGCCAATTCTCATTCTTATTCTAGAACAGATCTTGAAGAGCTTTCCACATCCATGGGGAGTGTTCTTCCCAGATGGATGAGGTATCAAGTCATCTTTGACACCAACTAGCATGATCAGCTTCGCTTTCGTATCCAACTCCTTAGCATCAATTGGTTTTCTTGATATCCTTGTCGGAAAACAACCAGATCTTGGCTACCATCAAGACCAGCTTGATCCTTTCCTTCCAAGGAATATAGTTGGACAACCCATCCAACCTATCCTCATATTGTAAACCAACTGACAACTCTACCATTGCATTTAATCCTTCAACAGCAAGGAAACCAACTCCCTCTTGAGTTGTACACTGTGCACACTCTAATTCATTGTCCCTTCAAAGTAGCTCTGATACCATGTTGATTTTTCCATGGCACTTAAGAATTAGGTTTATGTCTCAAATCACGATCACAAACACACTCAAATGCCACAACATAAAGACTTTTCACAACACAAAATATACAACAGTGAATCAACTGGTGCACAAGACAATTTTTAACCCAAAATTTGTTATATTACAAACTTTATTACAACAAACATAGGGCTCTCATACCAAGAATCATGGCCCTTACAATTACCCCTGATACGAGAACAACTAGGGCTTCGAGTCAACAACTTATGACTACCAAACTACCTTGAACAAGATACACTTGACTTACATGTTGAAGGTGCACACAACTCAACCCTTTCAGTACACATACCTTGAACAGACTTGGTAGGTCTTCTGCCACCTCTTATGCTACTCGCAATACTTCAGCAACTTCAAAATGCTTGCATATTCAAGGATTCAAACTGCCATTATCAATGGTCATTGTTGCTTCAATGTCACTGATATTTGGCCCACAAACTGCCCTCTAGCTACCCTCCTACTCCACCAAGATAGTCAACTCATAAGGTCTTCCAATATGTCCTCTTTTATCTCTCTTCTACTCCGAAGATGACCAAACTTGGGCTCAACAATCTACCCTCTTATCATCGATATTGCCCACTTGTAAACCACTGATCTAGGGCACAACAACACTGCCCTAGCATAGTCCTTTAACTCACTATAAAATTACTAATCCTCGTTCACATATAACAATCCACTTAACAATGGTTTAACACACAGTACCACTGTAACTAGGGTTGTTATTATCACTGTATAAAACTAGACTACATCACCATAGGAATCATCCACAAGAAGACTAGTTACATTACCTCTTCAACAGGTCGACACCCATCCTGAAATGTATTGCCCTCTGCATAGAATATACTGAGGATTTTGGCCTCCTTACGACATCCTATAACAACCACAGGACTGCCCTAACTCGGCCAAAACAATCCTACAAAACCAGTGCAAACCCTCACTACAAGACCCTTATCATTTGTTCATCCTCATTAACTAGTGCAACCATGATTCACTGCTCCAACGCAAGTCAGAAGACCACTACAACAAATACACAAGAACTTGACCCTCCTTTGAATTGCAAACCTAATCCTCGGCCTTGTCACAGAGAATTTGTTTCAATGTATGCCTAGAACTACACAAAACAACTTCGCTAGTGGTACCTAATCTCGGCCTCAATAGAACACAAGAAGATACCAAACCCATCCATTTCTTCACTTCAGATTAACTCCTTTAGGTCTGCGACAAGATCAAATTAATCTTCTTCTTGATGAGTGCACTTGAGATGTGTGGAATGAGCTCAACCTTTGTCCTCTATTTATGGTGTTCATGGTGGGTTTCATATTCCACCAAGGGTCACATCACTTCATCAAAGCCAACTTAAAAAAATTGTTTAAGCATCATAAAATCACAAGACAAAAATTTATTTCATTCATCCAACACCACATCATCGAAGCCTTTGGTGCCCCTTAGCCCTCAAGAGTGCCCCAAATGCTCGCAATGATCAAACCATTATTTGTCCACTAGGTTTCGCACCCACAACTTTGGGTGCAGAACCCACTACTAGGGTACACTACCCACAAAGCCCTTTTGTGGGTCAACTTCTTCCAAAACCCAGTACTCTAGGGTTGTGGGAGTACCTCCCAAGCTACACAAATCATTAGAGAGGACAACTAGTGAAAGCCTAGTACATAGCAATGATAGCCAAAGTGAGATTTCACATAGGAGGATGGGACATCTGCACTATAAGGATATACAAACTGTTATGGGTGATGATCACTAGTTTTCTAAAGTTCAATAGTGAGCATGATGGGGTGCGTAAGGGATGTGCGCTTGGCAAGCTGCGAAAGGAAACATTTCCTAGAAGTGAGACCCAATCCAAGGGTGTGTTGGATTTGGAGCATTCTAATATTTGTTTCCCTATGCCTATGGAGTCTATCTCAACGTGTACTTATTTTCTAAGATTCATAAATGACTTTCAAGAGGACATGGATTTACTTCTTCAAGGCCAAGGATGAGGTCTTTCTCAGTCTCAAGACTTCAAAATTGTTATGGAGAACCACATTGGGAAGAAGATCAAGGTGCTGATATCAAATAATGGGAGCAAGTATAGCTCCAACGTGTTTAAGGATTTCGCAACAAAACTAGAATCAAGAAAGAATTGACAATGCCCTACAATCTGCAGCAAAATGGAGTGGCAAAGAGGAAGAAATCCAATAGGGTGGCAAGTTAATTCTTCCTACTGTAGATTCAAAACAAAAAACTTAAATGACCAAGACCCTCATAATCTAGACTAAAGACTACTTCCATCCTTCAAGTCAACCTTGACACCTCATGCTTCAGTTATGTGTCATCTTAATTATGCTTCAGTCCCGTGACAATTCCAAACAAGCTTCAATACTTCAGTTATGTGATATCCCAAACGAACTTCGATCATGTGATAAACTCTGGTATTTGTCAAGTTAGGACACATATGATCATATAGTGCTTTCATGAACTTTGGTCCTGTAATGATAGCACACATTGTCTTGCAATACAATTTCAGTCCTCAATCTTGTGGAGATAGCCCAAGGTTCGGTCCAACAATGATGACAAACACTACAATACATTCATTAGTTGGCCCTGTGGTGAAAGCTCAAGTTTCAGCCCTGTGTTGGTAGCCTTGACTTCGGTCTGCGGTGGTGGTAGCCCTGAAACATTTTGGCTTGAATTGATACTTCAAATCCTTGAAACTTCGAGTCATTCTTCACTCCAACTTCATCGAATTTCCTCACTGTAATACACCAAATTCTTCTCTGAAATTTACAAACTTGTATCTCTGATCCGTAAACTGTCATGGATATTTCACTAGACAGTTCGTCACAATAGATCTAATAATATTATATTAAAAATATAAGTTTGTACACTATTGCAGTTATATTTAATTTCAAAATCTATAAAATTAATTGTAATTAGTGCATGCATGTAAAAGTAAATCAAGCAAAAAAGTACAAAACGAAAAAATAAGCTCACACACACATAATATACAAGATATGCTCTCTGGGAAACCCTTTCAAGAGAAAACCCAGCTGGAAGGTGAGGTCACTTCCCTCTCTTTCTCTGTCTGGAAATATGGTTGCAGATACAAAGAAGTAATAATTGTGCCCTGTGGGCTACCACAGTGCACAGATACTCTCTGTGTGCTCTACCTCCTATCTCTCCTGACTATTTTTGCTCAACTATGGAACAAAATGCTCTCAAAATAATCGAATTCCTCTTCCTCCTAGTGGCCCGATTATAACACAGCCTGATAGCCTACTAGTGGTTAAGTTTGACTACATCAACTCTTAACTAGAGTTACAAAATAGACTCTTCTAGAGTATTCTACATCACAAACACGTGGCTAGCCCCTTTACCATGAATAATGGCGTTGACGCAGCATCCTCCCGAACTATAGGTGTGAAAACAGGGAGGTCAACTTCTGAGTGGCATAACTTTTTCATACAGACTCCGACTGACGCGATTCTTGTGCCGTTGGAAAGCTTTCCATGTGTAGAATAGCATGAAAAGGTGAAGCAACTTAGGTGCCAAAGTTTTAACACCAAAAAAAGTCATTTGATGCCTCAAAATGCTCCCGGAAGGTTTCAGACCTCATTTCTCCAAATAGGGTCCCATCGGTTAAAATCGTCCCGTGAGCTGATTCCTCCACTTTTTCCACTCCAAATGCATCGAGATAGATGACAAACAATATAATGATTCAATTCAGATCACATCTCCCCATTTTGGGAGGCTTTTGGTCCCCAGAAGTTTTTACTAAATGAGGTGAGGACATTTTTCATCCACCTTCTCTTTGGTGTACCATTTAGCTTTGCCTAGAAGTTGTCCCTTCGACCCAATCAACCAAAGGTCTCGTTGCCCGTGTCTTGTAGTTCTGGACCTCTTCTGCAAAATTGTATCTTCTTTCAACTCTGCCTGAGCGTCTGGTGCCAAATCCTCCACAGAGGGTAGGACCTATTCCTCTTCCTGATCTAGCTTGGAAGGCTCATAGAATTTCAAATTGTCTACATTAACAACTGAGTAAATGTGAATATATGGTGGTAAACTGAGTCAGTAGGCATTATCACCCACCTTTTCCAGTATCTCAAAGGGACCATACCTAAGAGCCTTGACTTTCTTACCAGGCCCCTACAGCCTCTCCTTATTCAACTGTAGCCATACTCTGTCTCCCACCTTGAATGATTTCTCTGTTCTGTGCTGATCATGTCTGGCCTTATACTTATCATGCGACTTCTGCAGTGTTTCCTAAACTTGTATATGGATCTGCCTGATCTTCTCTATAAATTTTTCTGCCCTGAAAGCATCTCCTATAAGATCTTCCCTCACTCCTACTTGTTGTCCATATGTAATATCCAAAGGTGAAGCTGGAAAATATCCAAAACAAGTCTCAAATGGGGACTTTCCTGTAGAAGTGTGGATTGCTCTATTATAAGAATGTTGTATATATATCAAAATTTCATCCCAGGTCTTCGGATGCTTCTGTTTGTATCCCCTCAGACACTGCACCAAAGTCTTGTTGACTACTTTTGCCTACCCATCTGTCTGTGGATGGAATGCAATAGATCTCTTCAACTTCGTGTCCATCTTCTCCCACAATGTAGTCCAAAATGCACTGAGAAATCTTGTATCCCTGTCTGAAATGATGCTCCTTGGTATCCCAAAGTGCACCTAGACCTATCCAAAAAACAAGTTTGTTGCTTCGTGTCCACTGATGGTGTTATTACAGGGCATCAGAACACACATCTTTTTGAACATGTCAACTACCATGAACAGGGAATCATGGCCCTCCCTGTTTGTCGGTAAACCTCTCACAAAGTCTGTGGAAATGCTTTCCCAAGGATGAGTAGGTACAAGTAAGGGGCAATACAGACCCTGTTCCCTGTTGCTATAACACATATTTCATTAAAATTGGAAAAATATTATTACAAGGAAATCACTAGAATTGATTTTTTTGGTTATTTTGAAATTCTAGATCCACTATTTAATTCCAAATTTAATGAAATATGTGTTCTATGCTTGTTGGTACAATAAAGCATGCATCCCCTTATGAACCTACCTACATGCTCTTGCATCTTGGGCCAGTACACATACCTCTGCAAGTTATCCATGGTCTTTCCTACACCAAAGTGCCTTGCAACCTTGGAGGTGTGAGCCTCTTTAATCAGTTGGGAATGCTCACCTTTAGGAAAACATAGCTTATCCAGTTGTAGAGTAACCCATCCTAGAGATGGTAGTGAACGATGTTGTTGCCATGCTGCACATGACTCTGACTCTGCAACTGTTGATACACCTCCTTGAAGTCCTCTTATTCCGAATATGCATCTTTGTATGCATCATGGGTGAATGGTTGCATGTGCATAAGAGTCCCCAAAGTTGTAATCTTTGATGTGAGTGGCCTTGGAAGCATATCAGCCAACTTGTTAGTGTTGCCCTTCTTATACTTGATCACCAAATGACACTGTTGTAAAAACCCCATCCACTTGTAGTGCCCGATCTACTATAGCTTATTCTGGGCCTGCAGGTACTGTAACGGTTGGTGATCTTTGTATATTATTGTCTCCTTTCCCAGATATTGCTTCCACTTGTTCACAACTTGCACCATGGCATAGATCTCCTTGTCGTAGGTAGGGTAGTTAAGAAATGCCCCATGACATACTTCAGAATGGTAGCGAACGAGCCTTCCTCCTTGCATCAAGACAACTCCCATAACATACCCACTCGCGTCTATCTCCACTTCAAAGGGTCGTTGCAAGTTTGGTAATGCCAGAATTGGTGCTTCACTGATCTTCTTCTTTAACTCATCAAAAGCCTTCTGTTGACCTTTTACCCACTAGAAACTCTTGCCCCTTGTTGTTATGGCGTGGAGCGATGTTGCTACTGCTGAAAACGAAGCTATGAATTTCCTCAGGTACTGTGTTGCTCCAATGAAACTCCTAACCTCAGTAACATTAGTAGGCGCCAACCATTTCATGATGGCCTCCATTTTGGAAGGATTTATCTTCAATTCTCCTCCACCAATCACATATCCCAAATACACCAAGGATTGTTGCGCAAACTCGCACTTTTTGAGATTTGCTAGCCGCTAGTGCTTCTTCAATGTTTTCAGCGCTTGCGTCAAATGTGAAATATGCTCCTCCCAGGTAGCACTATATACCAGTGTATCATCCAAATAGACAATAACAAATGAATCTATAAAAGGGTGCAGTACATCATTCATTAATCTCATAAATGTAGTTGGAACCAGTGTTGTGAAAATCGCGATAAATTGAAATTATCGTGATTTTTTCGATATGCCGATTTTATCGCAATTATTATAGGAAATTATCGCCGGAAATTTTTTTAGCCAATTTTTATGAAATTATCGCGATAATTTGAAATTATCGCGATAAATTCGAATTTATCGCGATAACAATCGAAATTATCGTGGGGGTCTCCGGCAGCAAGGTTTTATAATGTTTTTTTTTGGTTTTTTAAAGGATGCTAAATGTTTGAAATGCAATTTTTTTTTAAAGAAACAAATAATTTTTGAGTGGGGCAACTTAATGATCAAGTCTAGGCCCTAGTATTGATATGCTATTCATGGTGATGTTAAATTCTTAAAGTAAAAGTGGCATTCTCCTTAATCTTCATTTTCATCCTTTTACTTAAATTTTTAACATTACCATGAAATGACTCAGGATGTTTGAGAGTGGTTCCGGCCTCATTGGATTTCATA
>APFE030206151.1:0-17379 GCA_000404065.3 Pinus taeda | reverse complement strand
GACAAATTTTCGAAAACCCCATCAAATTCTGGAAACCCCACATATAAGTAAAATACAAACCAACGAAGTTTAGAATATTCCCCGCTGAATCGCCGTTCCATTCATTATTCGGAAATAATCGAGAGGGAAGTGGAAGAGCCCCACACCCGGTACGTTGTATGCCTTTGTGCTCGTAATTGGGTTAGCCTAGTGCTTTTTTTTCCACGGGGGAAGCACCAATCAATTTCTGATGTCACCATATCACATCTATAGAGAGAAAAAGGAAACTAGAAACGGGTATTATGTGATAGGGCCATCCTTTTCCTTTTCTCGGGTATGTGGTGGCAGGTTACTCAGCGGGTATGCTAACAAACCTAAGGGAATGCATTAATGCAGGCGGTATAGAAAGGAACAGAATCTCTATTTTTCTATCTTATTGAATCCCATCAAGAGTCAACTTCCTAGGGCGCGCAGGGATCTCACTCTTATTACCGTAACAACCCAGAGATTAGCCCTCGTTACCCGTGACGAGAGACCTCGTATTCCTCACCCCGAACCCTAGATATTGAGCCCCTTACTCCATCGTTACCTCGTTAATAGAATATTATAATAACGATGGAATATCATCAGCGATATTATATAATAATATTATTATTATAATCTCGCATATTATATGGCTTGATGTGTTCTCAAATGGAATTACAAATATCTTCCTGGTCATTGGACCAAATCAGGTTAGGTTAGGGTGGCCGAAACGCAAGATTAACAAAACAGCACTATGCGTGCTGCTGTTCTTTAATGTATTGGTACATTTAAGACAATGTACCCGTAGCGCTCTGTAGCTATTCAGGTTTTGCTGTTATTTCTGTTTATATTTCAGAAGCAAATTTAATTGGCTGGGGCGAAGAATAATTGTAATTGAGTGTGAGGACAGACGAATCTTGATGAGGAAGTATTCAGACTTTTCATATGTGTGAAAAAAATATATTGGAACAAGAAAAGTATCAATAAGTGCTTTCCAAAATTGTAGAAAATAACTATAAACAAGTGCTCAACATTTCAAACATTTGCAGTGTTCATCATTTCAAATTATCCATAAACAGAAATGCATAATGCATAGTTGCAAGAAAAAATTATAAACCATACTTTAAAACAAGGCTCGAACAACAGGCATGGCTTCAAATGGAAATTTTTTTTATCCATAAACGATATCGTTTATCCATATTTGTGGAAAAAAAATTATAAACAAGACTTTAAAACAAAATCATCCATAAACGATATCCATAGTTGGGAAAGAAATTATGAAGAAGACTTTAAAACAAGGCTCGAAAAAGAACCATGACTAAAGAGTGTAAAGATAAATCGAATCGACAGAAATGGCATCCTTACCTCTAGTGTGATTAGAACTAGAAATGTGAAGTTTTAGGTGCAATGAGCGTGGCCCGGGGCGTGGATCGAACACATAACCTTCAGATATTCAAGGTGACGATCAGCTTTCCAGTGACACTCTCCCAACAAAGCTATCTTCCTTAACTCTGAAAAAGATACAACGGCAACAACATTGGTGTTACCAATGGAAACACCATCGTCACGTTGTTACCACTCATTTTCTCTAATCTTCGAACATCCTCGTGCTAACTTTTATTTTCTCTAATCATCTAACATCCTCGTATAATATAATAAGAAATCTTATCTTGAAACAATTGGGCATGACCATAGTTTCCGTCATTCATGACCAACAGTGGTTGGAATCTCTAATCTTCACATATTGTCCAGGAGAAATTGCCATTGCGAAATCGGCTCAAGGAAAAAAAAAAATTCCCATCGCTCGAATCCATCTATCAGCTCTTAACCAAATACAACCGTTGAATTTAAGATTCTTGATTGCCAAGGAGAGATTGCGATTGCGAAACCCGCGTTGAAGAATGAAGGAAACCGCTATGGAAAAAGACCATGGCTCGAATCCCTCTATTAACTAAATTTAACTGAAGCAAAAAAGCAAAAAGTTAACTAAATTTGAGAAGCCGAATATTAATTCCATTGTGGAAAGCTCCACCATCAAAAGAATCGCCCGAATCCCTCTATTAACTAAATTTAACTAAAGGAAAAAAGGCAAAAAAATTAACTAAATTTTAGAACCTGAATATTAATTCCATTGTTTCCATTGTTGAAAGTCCCATCCACAAAAGAAAAGTTAACGGTTAAATTTGAAAAAAAAGCGAACCAAGAAATTATCCTTTTTTATAAAAAGTAAAAGAAACAACCCGTTAATATCTTTTGAAGTAAAAGGTTCGCAATTTCAAAAACCGAATGGTTAATGCCAAACTAAGATATTAGAAGTTAGAAGTTAAATGTTAAATATTAGAAGTTAAATGTTAAAGGAAACCATTAATTGCTTTTAAGTAAAAGTTTGGCAGTTTCAAAGTTAGAAAGACCAAACAGTTACTTGGTTTTTTTATATGAAAGATAGAATTTCAAAATTAAAAAGGTAAGGGTGAAATTTAAAAAAATGATGTGTAAATTGTTTTTTTTTAAATTGTTTGGAAAATAGGCAAAGTTAATGAATTCATAGAATTATCAACATGCAAGGAAAGTTAGTACAATTTATTTTCTTAAATAATAAAATTGTCAAAATATAATTTGATGTTTGATAACAAAAATCTTTATTAGAATTCATATGGTTTAATAACATTTGCCACTACTAAAATAATTGTTTTTTATTAATAAATAAAGTTATATGAACTAATCATTATTTATATTAGTATTTAAGAAATATTTAGTTTATATTTTTTTTAAGGAATTTGAAATGAGAAATAATAGAAATAAAATATTTACTTCAAAATTTCAGATAATCTAATTTTTCAATATTTCCAAGAGCTTTGGAAAACTCTAGTAGCCTCCAAAACCCCAGCTACTAAATCATTAAGGGTTTTTTAAAATACAACTAATAAGTTATTGGATTAAAACAATGAGGACAATTATAAGGAAACACTAATTGGGTTTCCCAAAAATATTTTGATTTGAGAAAATATATATTTTAAGAAACTTGCGAACAAAGGTGTTCTACATGTGGTTTACGCTCAAACTCTTTTTTAAAATGTTCTGGATCACAAAAACCTCAATTCAACAAAATATATATTAATATATGTATTTATAAATTCCCTAATTATAATGAATTTATTATTAGATACTTCTATATATTGCACTATATGTTAACCTCCACAAATTGTTTCCCTTATTTAATGTAACATTTGACCACTATGTCAACTATAATATCTTATACAATATGTTTTCCTTATCCAAAAACCATTATGAATGTCACATCATTGATATGACACATACCGCTAATTTATTATTATCATTGATACTCTTAGAGAAATACAAACTCTTCCATAATGCAACATCTAACCACTATTACCCATAAGAAAAAATGACGTTGATCACTTGATTATTCTCAAGGGACTAACTCTAAAATTAATAAACCATATTGCATTATGATCTTTAACACAATGAATTCTAAAAACTATGACCCATAATATGCTTCAAGATCAAGACATTGCAACTCTTGAAATGTTACAACACACATCAATTTTAATATCGAACACATTAACTATAACATTAAAACTATAGCTTTTATGTATTTAAAGTGGCCTAACATAGTGAAGATAAATATGAATAAACTATAATTCCAAATTCAATCCCATAAGAAAGGAATATAAGAAATGTTGAGAATTTTGGAGATAATATTTTTATTACTGATATTGACCCACAAAACACTTTTGGTGAGTCAAGATCATTAGAGTCAACATATGGTAATGAGCTTGACTAATACTTATATTTCACCAATTACATGATACAATGATGGTGTACATTTTTGTGGACCATTTAAGGTCTTAATTTTAGTGTCTTAAGTTCATTTAAGCTATTGTTTCTTTACAATTTAGTTTTATAAATAATTATATTTTTTTGTATTCTATCCTTCCATGCACTAAAATAAACCAAATTTAGATAAGTTTTTCTAAATTTACTTTTATTTATTTCAAAATTATAAAATTTCTAAATGTATAAATTGTGTATTTTGTATATGGTTTTCTCTTATTTTCAATATTATATGCAATATGAATAATAAATATTTTCTATTTGATTTCTATTTATTCATATTTATATTATTGGGTTAAATATATATTGTTAAATTAATCTTTTGATATCTCACTTTTTTTCTTATTTCTAATTCTTTCCTAGTGAACATTAAATTAAATGTTCAATTTTGAGCCCAATATAAGATGAAGGGTTGTTGTTTTGCTACTTTAGTTTATTTCAATTATTATAGATATTTATTCTAATCACATTATATAAAATGTGTATGCAATCTCATTTCTTTATTTAGCAATGATATTCAAAGAAAACAAAACACAACAAAATGGCAAGATAGTATAAATATTACTTCTCCATTAATTTTGTTAGATTCAGTAATAGTGTTATGTTTTTTGTTATTTTTTGACAATTCTATAGCACAATGTGAACAAATAATTTTTTAGATATGCATTTTATCTATTATGCCATTCAAAATAAAATGTTAACATCAAAATAGGAATTGAGATTTTGATTTTCCAATTAATAAATATGTTAAACGAAACTCATTAAAATAAACCTCCATTCAAAAGGACATGCTACCATTGTCATTTTGCATGAATAGGGAGAGTCTCTAACATTAAACTCACTATGCTAGAAGAAATTGGTCAAGTGATCATGATGACAAAATCTAAAACTGGGAAAAACACATTGGTGACATGTTGAATATGAATTCCTATGGATGTAAAAGTTCAAATAACTCCATTTCATTCCTCTTTATAGTAATTTGGCTAGCCATGAAGAAAAATTCACAAGTTGGCCCCTATGAAATGTTTAGAAATCTTCCAACAGATAGGGGGTAGATCAACACATACACAAAATGTTTCCTCCGTGAAATAGGTTCTGTATTAGGCTACAATTGACCAAATATTTATAGAATCAATTAATAATCTAACATAATATTCCTAGTTCCACCATAAGCTTGAGAAGAACAAAGGGACATACTTTTACTCCTTGTATATGTTGAACAACTAGAAGAAAGGGAAGAATAATTTTACACGGAAATCTACATTTGACCTCTCAATACCTGTGACATAATATCCTAAGAATTTTATCTTGTACGGTTATACAATAGATTTTGTGAATTTGTGTAGCTATTATCTCTTTATTTAGAGATGGTTACAACCATTCTAGCCAATTTGTGTTCTACAATATGGTCTGATTTTATTTATTAATAGAAGTTGACTTTTCACCATATTATTATAATCTCTAGCATACTTATTAAGCCGAGAGACTCATTCTACAAACTAATATGAGGGATCCGTCCCTTAAATTGACATGTTCCCCTATAAAATAAACTAAACTATTCCCTAAATAAAAAAATAATGTCGACTATAATAAAATAAAATGACTATATTGTAAAGTAATTACAACTAAAAAAACTATCCCTCAAATTGACATGGGCCCCTATAAAATAAAAATAAACTATGCTCTAAATAGAAAAATAATGTCCGTTATAATATAGTAAAACAAATATGTTGTAAAGTAATTAAAAGTAAAAAAAAGTGTGACTAAGATGTTTAAACTTTTACTTTTCAAAAAATTTGACAAAGAGATTTAAGTAAACTATTTTTTCAAAAACATTTCAACATGTTATTTAACTAAAATATTTGAAGACCTACGTTAAATAATTTATGCATGATATCGAATTCATATATATCTATATATAGAAAAAAATTGATAAAACAAAATATTTTAATACTTGGCATATACTTAAAAATTTATTAATAATTAAAAAACCATTTTAATTTGCACTGAGAAAATGTCTCATTGTACATGTCAAACATTTTAATGTAAACTATGTATATATTATATATCATTTAAAAAAAAATGTATATATCATGAAAAGAATTAAGTTTTTAATTTTAAATCCTATATATATACTCTATATAGATTTCAAAAATACAATTTAAAAAATAAGAAACTTCACATTGTATTTTGCAATCTAAAGAAGTATTTGATCTCTCTCCGCTCATGTTAGATCCATACTTAAGATAGATATTTTTAGTGTGCTGTTAGATCCATACTTAAGATAGAGATTTTTAATGTGCTTTAATTACTTTCCTGTATTTTATTTCATTCCTTGTATATCTTGGGTCATCCTATCTATCGAACCCTCCATTCACATTCACATTTCCATTCACTTGTTGAGCAAGTATGCTAGTTTAATTGTCCTAAGGTCAAGCAACGCAACATAGTGAATTTGAATTTGTCATTCTTTTACTTAGTCTATTTCAATGTTATTTGATTCTCTCATTTTTTTCATGCAAATTACTAATGTAGTATTATGTCATAACTTGATGTTTCGCTCGTGCTTAAATCCTACAAGAAGTTCGCAATTTTTGTGTTTGTAGACATAATGTATACGTTAAAATTGTAGAAATATTCTATTGCTAAAGAAAAAATAGAGGATGAATGGACACTATTATTTGTGTTGATATGTGTGTTGGAAGCCGATAAAAGTTTGTAACTTGATGAAAATATTGTTATTGTGAACCATTATCAATGAAATTAATTCTTAGATGGAAGTTAATTATTAGAAGGGTCAAAAACCCTCGATTAAAGTAGCACAATACATACTAGGTTGTATATAAAAGACCACGGATTAATCACTGTACGCAACATGTTATAACCAAAAACCTCAGATTGAACCAATATACAGCGAGTCATAGCCAAAAGGGAAAAACCCACTGATTAAACCGAGAAAGAACACAATACACAGTAATTTATGTCCAAGGGTTAAACTAATAAAGAAGAGTTTATATGTGAAAACCAGACACTAAATTAATCGGCAGGGACTAAAACCAAATTCAGAGCTATGAGAAGTCATTCAAAAATCCAGTGATGATTGAATGAAGCAATGATGGAAAAATTAAATCCAGTAGAAATTATTTATTTGGGAGGCCGATTGGAGCAATAAAGGAAAAATTAAATATAATAGAAATGATTAAGGAGGTAGCATAGGCTTAAATTCGATAAAAATGGTTAGGCATCATGTTTAAACTAATCCAAATAAGAGATAGATATAGGGCTATCTCTATGTACTTAGAATTGGGATTAGATTTTCAGCCATACAATTGGGATCAGCAAGGTAGGCTTTGAACAACAGCAACGTCAACCACCTCTTTCATTCATTTCCCTGCAACGTCAGCACTTCATTCATTCCCATAATTTAAAATGCACCAAACAAAAATACAAGATTATGAAATAGAATTAGTTCTCGTACCAGAGCAGAGATGAACATAATAAACACGAAAATGAAATTAAATAGAATTAGATTTGGTCCATACCATTTTATTTCCAAAGATAATTGATCTCTATTTACGCAAAGAACAAAGAACTATTAAACAACTCTACTGCGCTATTGAGAGTTCATACTTTTTGTTTTTTTTTTTAATTTCAATTCTCGGGCTTTTATCTCTGTCTTCTCTGTTTTGGAAAAGGATGGGATTTTTTTGGAAAGGGATGGGCTGATGTTTTTTTTGGGTTTTTTATTTTAATTTGGGCACTTTTCTCTTTTGATGCTTTTGATTTTTCTAAATTTATATTCGTGTGCTTTCTTTCTATTTTTGGAAAAGATGCGAAGTTCATGTTTTTTTCGTCCATGTTGGGCTAAGGCTTTTTTTGTTTTTTTTCTCTTTCAATTAATGATTTTCCGAAAGGAAATATCAAGCGCAAATCTTGCCAATAAGTCTTCCATTCATGTTTTGTTTTAATTTATTCCTGTTCATTACTCATTTTTTTATGGATTGGATTTGCAGTGTGTCAATTTCATTTTATTTTAAAATTTTATTTATTTTTGCAGAGGTTGGTATTGAAAGGTTTAGATATCATAGAGTTTGACAAATATATTAGGTTATTTATTTTTAATTTTATGTAATAGTTGTTATATGAAATTTATTGGATATTAATATTATTTTTTATTTTAAATTGTGAAACAATATTTATGTAAAATTTGCAAAACTATTTTTAATAAGTTTTAAAACTGCTAGTGAAATTGTATCTGTGCAAATCTTTAGAATGAGGGGCATGCTCTTTGATCTTCATATGAATATAGGAATTAATGTGGCCATATAAAGGAAATGTCTAGTAAACTCAAATGAACATCAAAACACACACCACCTCTTGACATATTTCACATAGCCAAGACAAATAAAAAAATCATGAACATCTCAAAACTCATTCATTTTCTTAAAGCATGCATTTCACCATGAACATTACATGTGCTTAAATAAATTAAAATCATATTGAATTAACTTGATTGCATGTTTCTATTTAATATTCATGCAAACTATTGTGGTACATATAATGCTATTAGGTTGACACTTTGCAAGATTGAGAAATTCTGTTAGGTTGATACTTGCCCAGATCAAGGCATGATAGATTACAAATAATTTCAAACCTTCCACTATGTAGATTAATTACAATGTTTGGTAATTTCACACAATTTGCTACATAGTGTTATAAGTTCAACATTTATCTGTCATCATTGACTACGTGTAACAAAAAATTCTATGCCATGACTACATATTTCCCTTACATGGCATAACCTGGAATCATTCTTGTGGAATTTTGTTATGTTGTCATCTTCAATAGTTAATGTGTTGCATTGAAGCATTATTATAAAATGAGTTAATGTGTTGCACTGAAGCTTTATGATAAAATTCTCTTCCTTTTTGTCTCAACAAGAGCTCCATACTTGGTATATCCTTTGGGTTTTCTTTTTTTTAATCACTTCACCATCCATTTTGACATTGTGTTCAAGAGAAACTATTCCAATTTGTCACAACTACTTTTACCTACAACGTATGGTAATCATACATATCTTTCTCTGTTGTCTTCACAATTAGTTGTTACCATCTTTAGATGCATCCTTTATTTTATTCTTTTTATGTTATTTTTTATTATTGAGTGGTTTTCCTTAGTATTCCATGCTCTTCTTTAAAAACAGGAACAAAATATGCTTTTCTCTTAAAATAGAAGAAATGATTACATGCTTAGCCCTTCATATGGGAAACTCAAAACTAACTTAAAAAACCACCTTAGTATTTCTTACCTTATGGTACTTATTTTAATTTTTAGTTGTTTGAAATAGCGACAACACTAATAAAAAAACCCACCTTAGTATGTATTACCATATGGTACCTATTTTGATTCTTAGTAGTTTGAAATAGCCCAAAGTGTAGGAATTCTCAATAAAATATCCTTAACTGTATTTTAATATGAAAATAGATTTAATTTTTTTTTATTGGAATTGGAATTTGACAATGAAATTATATATTTTTGAAATTTTTAATACACATAAATTTAACTGTAATTTTGCAATGAAATTATATATTTTTGAAAATTTTAATACATAAATAAATTTAACGTTCTAAATTATATTTTTAAATAGAAAAAATTATGTTTAATCTTTTCAAATATAAGTATGTAGAAACAGTGTAGGAATTGGAATTTGGCACTAATATCATATATTTTTGAAATTCTAATACTCAAATAAATTTAACTTTTTAAATTATACTTTTAAATATAAAAATCTATTTTTAATATTTTCAAATCTAAAAATGTACAAAATATGAATTCGTGGAAAATTGTTAAAATTATTTTTTATATTTTTTGAAATAAAACAGGAAAATGTTGCGAGGTGTATTTATTTTTTATGATCACCACTCTTTAAACTTTGATATTGAAAATCATAAGTTCTGTTTTATTATAATTGTGACCAATTATTGAAATACATCTTAGTGAGCCAATACACTAGAAATACACCAATACATTAGACATACATCTTATGAGCGAAGGCATAGAGAGGGTATGGTTGTTTGTAATCTTCTGTTTCGGCCACGGTGACTTCATTTGTTCCGATGACCCTAAGATTTTTGTAGTTCCATTTTGAGACCACATATGTCAGATTATAATATAATATCTTTTCTATTGGTGTTCGATCGTACTTAGTGGAGGTATTTTGATGTTTCGTTGTGTTTTGTGTTTGTATGTTATTTATATTTGTAGGTTTCTAGAATTTATGTCTATGGAAATTGAGTTTTTATTTTATTTTATTTTTTAAAGATTTTATATAATTAATCCATTGATTTTAAATAGTTCTAGACATTAAGAATATGAGTTGGGATTTTTCTCAACTGATTTTGATACTATTTGTATAAATTTTACAAAAAAAATTAATTAAATTGTTGTTCTCATAATTACTTATTTATGTTGCAAATTGTTATACATATTATTTGTTATATTATCATGTATATATTGATATTTCAATTATCAATGTAAATAATTAATCAATAAGTATTAAAAATAAAGAGAATAAAATGATATGCAATTTTTATTCCCTTTTAGGTTTTCTAAGGAGGCAAAGGTCAAAGGGGGGGGTGGGGGGGCTGATGTAACGACCTACAGCTCCAGCTTGAAGTGTGACGGTGGAAGTGCGAGCTCTTCCAAATGTGTGATGACACTTATGTGCATTTGTTAGGAGGAGACTTGTTTCTATGGCATGGAGGGTGCATGGAGGCTGACTTTATGAGATAGGGGCTTTTGTGATGGAGCAAGGGTGTGGGTGAGGTCGGTTGGGTAATCCATGACCTCCTCTTCAATGCATATATATTGTATTGCATTGGCACTCATTTGAACATCGAACCAACTCGCTCTACATCATTTGCTCAACAAGGAAGTGCGTAGTTCTAGTGTGCAAGTCTAAGGGAAGGCGCAGATTTAGCATGCGCCCATTCTTGGGCAGGGCTGCACGGTGAGGCACGGTTGTGGGTGAAGGTGTGGGTAGGAGCGCTTGGTGGTCGAGTTGTGGTGTGCATGGGTGTGTGGCGCCTGACAGATGGTTGCGGTGTGCATGGGTGTGGCGCCTGATTTGTGTGAAGGTTTGTGCAACGACTTGGCATAGGTGTCTTGGCGACTCGGGTGAGCACCCGCCCATCGTGCAAGTGTGCAGAGTGACTTGGTGAAGTGTTGAGATTGTGAACGGAGGTGTGTCTTGGTTGGAGGTGCCCGTGTGTGGCGACTTGGAAGCGTGCCCAAGTTGGGAAAACAACACGACCGTGCGACAAGCTGAACAAAGCGTTGGTGAGTCGTGTGATGACCGTGCAGAGGTGCCGATGATTTAGGCAACTGAGTTTTGCCTTGGATTGTGAAATTGACTAAGTATGAAACTTGGGCTTTCCAGGTATACTTGTACATTGTAAACTGTTGTATAATATATTGTTGGGTAGACTCATTGTTCATGGAGTTGCCTCTCCCTTTCTACTATGCAATTGTGTTCATCATTTGTAATTGTTGTTGATAATGAATGTGTATGGGTGTTCATTGGTATAAAGGATAAAGAATAATACTTGGTTGATCCACAAGCTATGTAGGAATAAGTGGTTAGGCGTAGTCCACGAACATAATTATTGGTGAAAAGAAAGTGTTCGGTGGTGCTGCACCTCACCAAGAGTTGTTGAAAGACTACCGCTGGCCTGGGGGCGTGACAGTTGGTATCAGAGCTCAGTTGAAGTTGGTATTAGAGTAGGGTGGCTGGTGACGAAGTGAAGGTGGTATACACTTGGAGTTGGTGACTGGTACTTGTAGGTAAAAGAGGTTGGTGAACACTTCCTGATAAGTGTTGCATCAAGGACTTGGGTTGTAGGTGAAACTGTTGTATGGTTGAAACTAGATTGCAAAGAAGAAGAAGGCTATTAGCAATGGTTGAATCTCAGATTGGGTCTAGTTACGGTGCGAAGGACACTACTCTTGGGTTCATTGAGAAAGTGTTGGAGAAAGTGGAGGACTTAGAGGCTTACTGGAATAAGAAGATTGACTTGGTCGTGAAAGATCAAGAGGCCAATTCGAAGATGAAGGAAGAGCTCGAGGAACTCCAAAACCAACACGAGTACACCGATCTTATGTGTACACAACTTGAAGTAAGGGTCAAGGAGGTTGAAGAAGCAAGGGATCACGGTCTTGTAGAGATCATGGACTTTAAGAAATCTCTTGACGAAGCCAGAGATGAGATCGCGGTGTTGAAGAAGGTCGTGAGGCATAACTCAGGTGGAGGAGTGCCTCATGTGAAAGTCAAGGAACCAGAATCTTTCAATGGTACAAGGAGTGCAAAGACTCTTGGTAACTTTCTATGGGACATGGAGCAATACTTGGAATGATTGGGACTATCTGATGATGAGACGAAGTTCAATATAGCTTCTCAGTTCTTGACAAAGGATGCTAAGATGTGGTGGCGAAGACGGATGGATCAGATTGCCAGTGGCAGTTCTAGTGACATCACTTCGTGGGATGAAATGAAGCGAGCTTTGCAGGCCCATTTCAGTCCTCAAGATGAAACGTGGGAAGCAAGGATGAAGGTAAAATTCATAATGTAGAAAGCGAACCTTCAGACATATCAGCAGGAGTTTGCAAGTGCGGTCCTAGAACTTCCTAACATGGCAGAGAGGGAAAAGGTATTCAATTTGATTATTGGGTTGAATCCTTGGGCATGCAATGAAGTGAACAGACAGAGGATTAGAGCACTTGAAGAAGCTTTTGCTGCTGTTTACAGGTTGGTGGAGCATTATGATGAGACTTCTGATGATAGGAAGAAGAAGTCCGACAAGCCGAAAGATAAGAAGAAAGAAGATGCTTCGAAATCAGATGACAGTTCGAAGATGAAGAAAGTCTTGAAGTGTTGGATATGTGCAGGGCCACATACGGTGAATAATTTCCCTTCTAAACCTAAAGTGGCTACGATTGCACAATCTAATGCGAAGAATGAAGAAGCTTCTATGGGGATGATGCAGATACTTGGTGTTGCTGCTGCTAGAGAGGTGATCTCTCGGAGGAATCCTGAGAGGAATAAGTTGGAGTATGTTCGGATGAAAGTTGGAGATGCTGATATACCCACTATGGTGGATAGTGGGGCCTCTCACAACTTCATGGGAGAAGATACTACAAGAAGGATTGGGCTGAAATTTGTACTGATCAAGGCACAAATGAAGACATTGAATTCTCCTTTCGATGAAGTTCTTGGTGTAGCTGAAAAGGTGGACACAACACATGGTGAGTGGACATGGAAGGTTGACTTCACTATAGTGATGATAAATGACTATGAGGTTATGCTGGGAATGGAATTCATGAAACAGTTTGATGCTATGATTGTTCCACATTTGAGGAAGCTATACATTTGCGATGGCAGGGAAGATGTACCCATTGGCATGCCTACCATTGGAGTAACAAGTCCCGATTGTAAGTTGGCAGTGATGCAAATGGAGGACGAGAATCGGATGGATGACATGAGTAAGCGATTGTCCATGGTTGAGACAAAGCTTACCAAGCATTCATTGGTCATCAGGACTCTTTCATATAGTATCTTTGACTTGCCAAGAAGGCTAGAAGAGGTCGAGGATGATGATGATGATGATGGGGCATATGTGAGGCTGAATGTTCAAGAGGAGGATCGGGTCACTTATCTACAGAGGATGGAGATTGAGGATCCTGATAGATGGATTGAGGTGATTAGTGAGGGTGAGCCTTCAGGCTCTACTCCCTCCACATCTTCTTAGATGGACAAGAATATGGGGCTCATTGTTAGCTGCTCATGACAGTGAGTCCTTTAAAACAGGTTGAGCAGGTATGACAAATGGTGCAGGGATGGCTTGGCATCAAGAATAATGACATGTTGCAGATGGGATGGAGTTTCCATGGACCTGAGTATGGTGAGATTCTTGGTGAGTCTGAGATGTGGTAGAATTTGAGATAGACTAGTGAAGGCATAAAGAGGAACATTCTTATGATTTGAACGTGACAGTTGGATTGATCACCTGACTAGTTCAAGTCATGGGGGCTAGCAGTGTACCAAAGAGATGTTGGCATCAGGAAGACAAGGAGGATTGTTCATAGGATGAGGACCACACATGATGAAGATGGTAGTTCTGCATATGCTGCAGGGATTTTTGCAATATGTGGAGGAATTGACATCATGGACTAAGGATGAGATAGACATTGGTGATGATCTTGGTGGAGGGCTACCAGGATGGTATGTTGTCGAGGACGACAACGACTACAGGTGGAGGAAGATGTAATGACCTGCAGCTCCAACGTGAAGTGCGATGGTGGAAGTGTGAGCTCTTCCAAACGTGCAATGACACATATGCACATTTGTGAGGAGGAGACTTGTTTATATGGCGTGGAGGGTACATGTAGGCTGACTTGATGACTTAGGGGCTTTTGCGATGGAGCAAGGGCGTGGGTGAGGTCGCCTGGGCAAGCCATGACCTCCCATTCAGCGCATATATATTGTATTGTGTTGGCACTCATTTGAACATTGAACCAACTCGCTCTACATGATTCGCTCAACAACGAAGTGCGCAGTTCTAGTGTGCAAGTTTAAGGGAAGGCGTAGATTTAGCATGCGCCCATTCTTGGGTAGGGCTACACAGTGAGGCGCGGTTGTGGGTGAAGGTGCGGGCATGACTGCCCAGTGGTTGAGTTGTGGTGTGCACTTGTGTGTGGCACTCGATGGACGGTTGTGGCATGCACAGGTGTGGCGCCTGGTTTTTGCGAAGGTTTGTGCGACGAGTTCGTACGGGTGTCTTGGCGGCTCGGGTGAGCGCCCACCCATCGTGCAAGTGTGCACAGTGACTTGGTGAAGTGTTGAGATTGTGGATGGAGGTGTGTCTCGGTTAGAGGCACCCATGTGTGGCGACTTGGAGGCGTGCCCAAGTTGGGCAAACAACACGATCGTGCGACAAGGTGAACGAAGTGTTGGTGAGTTGTGCGCCGACCGTGCGGAGGTGTCGACGAGTTAGGTAACCGAGTTTTGCCTTGGATTGTAAAATTGACTAAGTATGAAACTTTGGCTTTCCAAGTATACTTGTACATTGTAAACTATTGTAAAATATATTGTTGGGCAGACTCATTGTTCAGGGAGTTGCCCCTCCCTTTATACTGTGAAATTGTGTTCATCATTTATAATTTATATTGATAATGAATGTGTATGGGTGTTCATTGGTATAAAGGATAAAGAATAATACTTGGTTGAGAATCACAAGCTAAGTAGGAATAAGTGGTTAGGCGTAGTGCATGAACATAAGTATTGGTTAAAAGAAAGTGTTCGGTGGTGCCGTGCTTCGCCAAGAGCTGTTTAAATACTACCGTTGGCCTCGGGGCATGACGGTGGAGGTGGTGGAGGAGGAGGAGGCAAATACGGTTGAGGAGGAGGTGGAGGTGGAAGAGGTTGTTGTGTTCATGGAGGTGTAGTAGGTGGAGCCGGAGGAGGAGGTGGTGGAGGCAGTGGAGGAGGTGGTGGAGGAGCTGGAGGGGGTTGAGGTGGTGTAAGAGGAGGAGTAGGTAGAGGTACTGGAGGGGGAGGAGGAGGTAGCAGAGGTGGTGGAGGAGGAGGAGGAGGATGAGGCGGAGGTGGAGGAGGATGGGGTGTTTGTGGGGGTGGTGGTGGAGGAGAGGGTGGACGTGGATGTGGTGGTGGAGGAGGAGGAGAGGGAGGAGTTGGTGGTGGTGGTGGCAGTGGTGGAGGAGGTGGAGGAGGAGGTAGCAAAAGCAGAGGTAGCAAAGGGGGTTGTGGTAGAAGTAGAGGTGGAGGTGGAGGTGGAGGTGGAGGTGGAGGTAGAGGTTGAGGAAGGGGTGGTGGAGGTGGAGGAAGATGATGTGGAGGTGGAGGTGAAGGAGGACGAGGCAAAGGAGGAGGACATTGTGGGGTGGAGTTAGAGGTGGTGGAGGAGGAGGTGGAGTTGGAGGAGGAGATGATCGAGGAGGAGGATGAGGTGGTGGTGGTGATGGTTGAGGAGGAGGTGGATGTTGAGGTGGAGGTGGAGGAGGAGGAGGAGGATAGGGAGGATGAGGTGGAATGCAAGGATGAGGTAGACGTGGTGGAGGAGGTGGAGTAGGACGTGGAGGAAGAAGAGGTGGAGGAGGTGGTGAAGGAATAGGTGGAGGAGGAGGTGGAGGACGAGGACGAGGAGGTGGTGGAGGATGTAGGTGGAGGTTGAGGAGGAGGAGGTAGTGGAAGTGGATATGGTGGAGGAAGAGGTGGAGCTAGAGGTGGTGGAGATGGTCATGGTGGAGTTAGTGGTGTGGAAGTGGAGGTATAGGTGGAGGTCGAGGAGGTGGTGATGGAGGTGGAGGCGGAGAAGGTGGTGGAGGTGGATTTGGTGGTGGTGGAGTCAACAGTGTGAAGGTTCAGGTGAAGGGGGAGTTAGAGGAGGTGGTTGTGGAGGTGGATGTAGAGGAGGTGGTGGTGGAGGTGGAGGTGTAAGAGGTGTAGGAGGGGTAGAAGGTTGTGGTGGAGGAGGAGATAGATACAGAAGTGGAGGTGGAGGGGGAGGTAGAGGTAGTGGAGGAGGTTGAGTAGGTAGAGGCCGTGGTGGGGGAAGAGGAGGTGGTGGAGGGGAGTTGGAGGTAGAGGATGAGAAAGAAGAGTTGATGGAGGAGGTGGAGGTGGAGGTGGAGTTGGTGTTGGAGGAGGTGGTGGGGGATGCATAGGTGGTGGATGAGGATGTGGTGGAGGAGGAGGAGGTGGAGGTGGAGGTGGTGGAGGAGGATTTGGTGCAGGATGTGTAGGTGGTGGAGGAGGAGAAGAAGCAGAAGGTGGTGGAGGAGGAGAAGGAAGAGAAGGTGGAGGAGGAGGAGAAGGTGGTGCAGATGGAGGTGGTGGATGAGGTGAAGGTGAAGGAGAGGAGGAGGAGGTGGATTAGGATGAGTAGGAGGAAGACATGGTGGATGTGGAGGAGGAGGATGAGGTGGTGGAGATATGCAGGTTAATTTTAGGTTCATGTCTAAAATTCAAATATTAAACTGTCACTCTCTTCTCTATTGGAAATGAAAGCTACAATCTTATGAATCCATAACATATTTGTTCACCTACATAGTATCCTACAATTAAATGATAAGTAATACATTTAGGACAATTTCCTCTATGCACAAATATAGTTATTCAAGTACATGAAACTTTTTTAACATTTAGATCTAATATCTTGGCCAAAAATTTGAAGCATTATTGAAGATTAAATTTTTGTGTTTATTTTTTATTTTTAACTTTTATTAGTATCTTAAACACTTATAGTTCTCATCTTATTTTTCAATGAACCATTTTTATGGGAATGGATGGTTTCATCTAATTATAATTGATTTAAAAAGTGTTGGATTAAAGTTAATGTTATTTCTTAAATAAGAGGCCTTATGTTGTTTTTTTATGTTTACTTCAAAAACATAGGATATAAGGAATCATATATGCCTATGTTTATTCTTTGGGTATTCCACATATTT
>APFE030206150.1:12790-27998 GCA_000404065.3 Pinus taeda | reverse complement strand
ATTAATAAGTTCAAATAAAAGATTTGTAAACATGTGTGTAAAGGAACAACATAACACTCAACATGATGTTTGTTTAAGTTATGAGACTCAGCTCAAAGATGGTTTGATTAAAGAGATAGAAGCTATTCCATTTCTATGTAAAACCAAACATCTTACTCATAAGCAAGGAATACAACATGAATTACAGTTTGTGCCTAAAGCTCCTCTTCCTAATGTTAGAATGAATCAATTCAGTCCAAGTTTGGAAGTTAATAGTTACAGGGATACAGGTCAGTATTGGGGAAAGTTAGTGTTCAATTTCTCTTGTATTGTGTCGCCATTTCATGTTTCAAACAGTTTGGAAACCTCTTTTCAAGTGGAAAGTAAACCTCTTTATTTTCATGTCAAAGCCTTTTCTAAAGCAATGTCAAAGTATCTAATGGAAACTTATACATCAAGGGAAAGTGCTAATCAATGAAAACATCATTTAATAAATGAAGGAAAAGTGATTCAATCAAATCAACAACTAATTCAATACTTTCAAAGAAAAACTAAGTTGCAACAATTTTCACCTTATAACTTGATGGGTTCATTGCAGCAAGTTCACTTAGTAATCAAGAAGCAGGAAAGTATGTTAATTCAAGTAGCTGGTTTGATGTCAAAAATATCTTTGATTATCTCAGTCATTCCGCAAAATAGATTGTTAATACATGTTGATGGTATTGAACAACATCCAGTAGATATTGTCTTCAAAGATGACTATGAATCACTAACTCATGATTCTTCATGGAAAGAATTCAATTGCCATGTCATAACAGGTTGTTTTCCCAACATCGCAAGTTGTTCATACTACAGATAGATGGAACAGGTCACCGACTCAAAATGTGCCATGGTCAGCATCATCAGGGTCATCACTTGCAGGTGGTTGATTGAATGTATTGGTACATCATCAGGTTAAGGTGGAAAGAGAGGGAGTTCTATCCTCATCGACTATTTTTTTAGTCAAACTTTTGTGGTCCAAAAGCTTTCAAGTGGAGAGGATTGATCCAAGAGGATCTCGTCAGATCAGTCACACAGGTCATCGTTAGTGTTCAGTGTCGTCGTCAATTCAGTTCGGTCGGTGTCGTCAACTTTGACAGTGTTGGTTATGGATCAGGTTGTTCAGGTAATATAGATTTCCATGGTGTTCAGTTGAGATGGTTCAGCGCCTAGTTGTCGATATGTGTTTATCGATAGTTATGCCAGTATTTGGTCATCGACGTGTTTGTCTTCCGCCTTCTCATGATTTGGGTGTCGACAAAGGGTTATCATTGTAAAGGTAGTTGGTGTCAACGATATGTATATGGTTTTAATGCACAATGAAACAAATATGTGGTAAAAAGGTGTTTTACACCTAATGTAAATATAAAACCCCAATCCTAAATCTAAAACCAAATCAATACTATGCATGAACCTAATGCTAATCCTAAGTCTAAACCATAATACATTAAAATATGTATTAAAAACTAAAGCTAAAACCCTAAACCTATGTTATACCAAACCATCACATTGCAAAAAACATCAAACCTAACCCTAAGCCTAAGTCCTAACCCTTTTGTTAACTCTCGGCCTAAATGTAATTACAAACAAACATTATAAAACAACATACACAAACCTCTGACCATGCAGGTAGTCAAACCACGTTGGAGAAAGGCCGAACATGTGAACGTGTATGTATAGATTGTCGAGAGGTTACATCACTGCGTGGGTTATGAACATCAAATATTCAGCGGACAGGCCGCATGTGAATGTTGCATTGTTTGATCGTCGAGGTCTTTAGAACCACAGAGCTTACCTCTAACTGCACGAGGTTATAACCGTAGACATGTAACATGTGACAGACATGTGTTAACCGTCGTGTAACCTCCAGGTCTCAGAGCACCGTCAATGAAACCATCGATGAATTAACCGTGGTGATAATGCCTTCTCACATGAGTTGTCCAACGTTCGCCTGGTTGATAAGCCACCTGTGGTTATGAGTTTAATCCAATGTTTATTTTTGGGTTTTGGTATGGTTTTTTTGTTTGGAATTAATTCAAAGGCCTAGAAACCTACCCTAGGTGTCAAATTCCAACAAGACTGAGACAAACCACCCATGAATGCAACCACATTCTTTAGCAATTCAGCCAAAGAGGTTTTAATGTACCTACAGGCCTATAAGAGGTGATTTTTCTTCATTGAAGGGGAGAGAGTGATTTTGGTTTCTTGTATGCAAATTCTGGAGGTCATAGGCAATTTTGTTTTCAGTGTAACAAGAGCATTCAGAGTGAGAATTGGGAACCGTGACAGGCGTTGGAAAGATGGTTCAAAGAGCTTCCTTTTGACAGTGATCGGAAGTGTCTGCATGCACATTTAGGTTGATCTATTCTCTGTGTAATCGAACTCTTTGGTTTCAATCCTAATAAAGCGGTCACCCATCTTGAAAGCGGACCCGAAGATGTAGTCCATCAGAGACGAAATTCGTAATCAACTTTTTTGTTTGGTATCACTGTATTTTTACTATTTTCACTTCTGTTATACATCTTTCCTATGTTTAATCAAGATGTCGTAAAGTCTTCTCTTCGATTTCTGCACTTTCAGTTAACATTCAAATCATTAAAAAGCTAATCAATTATACATCCGTTTTAATTCATGATCATTTCAGATCAATGGTTAAATTATATATTATGGCTTTTATATGACCATAATGCATTCCATTCCAATAAAGTTGTCAACAAATATTTATAATCTCTCGTCATTTATAATGCACGCTTCCAAGACCAAAGTCTTTTATTCGATAACCGAGTCTTCGACAGATAAAACCACATGGTTTATTGTCATTCGATATTGTTTAGATTGAGAAGAAAGCAAATTAGTATTTGATTGCATGTACGATTGGATATGAATGAGTCTCTTTTCGTGGGGCCGAAGCTGACATGGATCGGTCGCAGGATGAGTGGAAAAATGTGCAGATACAAACATTAATTTTTTTTCCTCTGAAATCTAATAATATACGGCGACTCTTATTTTTGTGAACATAGCAATATTAATGTGGTCTGACATGGGGCTGATATAAGACGATACAAATGCAGTTAAGTGATGAGAGAGAAAAAAAAATAATGACGTGTTGTCTCGTCTTATATCGGCCCATATCAAACATTAGTATTGCTATTCCAATAAAATCCCCGTAATATACTATTGTTCTATCGATATGATGCTACCCTACATTAATGCACAACGTCTTTTCACCATTGAAGTTACCAGAAACAACAAGAAGATGCCATGAATAAGCAGAGATGAAATGACAATCTGGAAGAGATGATTCAACTTTGCGCTGGAGAATCCCAACCAATTCGCATCGATTCCAATTTCATTTTCCTCTAACTAGGCACATAATTTATAGATTCGTTGTAGCGTTTCTCTCAGGATATTGAACAGGCGCTTTAACATTCTCCAAACGTTCTAGGTTGTTATATCTTTCCAATGTAACCCTTTTTCTGCTGACCAAATTGTGCGTTTCTCATCCCTCTTTGGCATGCAACAGGTGTATAGTTCCTCTAGTTGCCACATAATTTTCTCTCTGTTCATTCATTATTATTCAATCGATTCCATGCTGCTTGGAGAAATATTTCCATCGAAATATCTCTGCACCTGTCTCGTTGTTGACTTGGCCAGGTGGACATTTCACTTTGGATTCTCCATTTGCAATGGAGCATACTACTCATTCACATGTACAATACATGGCAAGAAGTGCGATTATTGTTTGTTGTGCATGCAAGTCCATCTGGTTGTACTGTCGTGCCTACAATCATCTACCATGGCTCTTCCTTTTGATGAATATATTGTGTTTATAATGAGTGTGCTAAGTGTGACGATAGTTGTTGTTGGGCCCATATTTAATTGCCCAATAATACCTCTGCAACTTTGATTTTGTTTTCGTTGGAACTCAGATCACCATTGTTTATAATTCCCATTTGAAGCCCATCTTCTGAGTCAGTTCAAAAATCTCGATTTCTTCCAACAATTTCATCACCCCACATGTCAACAAAGTCAATGATGCATCCTATAACTATTCTCAATGAACTATCTGCTAATTAAATCGAAATTAACATTAGAGGATTTCCAAGCATGAGCCTGTATCTCCACCTGCACAAGTCACTCGATTCCGGTCTCTCCTCTATACAACCTCCCATAATGTATGATTCACTAAGTTCATATTGAATCACGAGCAACAATATTGTTTATTTTTTATATCAATATCAACAATGCAAATCACAAATCCACCATACCATTTACTAATTAATAATGCATTTAGCATTCAACCTCACTCTTTTTTCTTTATGGTATAATTATTGATGCAGAACCGATGGATTGACTATAGGTGCATCTCATATAGAACTACTACGACTTCTCTACACCTCCTTTATGTTTACTCTCATTCACTAATGAATTTTATTTTTATAATTCACTAAAGATACTAGAGGATTGGGCATATGAAGTTTGAGATCTGCCTTTTATGATCTGCTCTTCTCTTCCTTTTTCCTTTCCCATTTTTTTTCTAATTATTTGAAACTAGATATTGTTTCTTTAAGCACAACACTTGCCTCTTTCATCATGGTTTTATAGATTCATTATGAATAATGCTCTATCTTTCCAAAAAACAAATGTTCAACATAATGTAAAATCATCTTTGATGGAAGATGCATCATTGGTTTCAAATTCTTTCCGAGATATTAGAGATAACTTTGTAGTGGATTCATTTTCCTTTTATTTGCATATTCAAGGCTTTATTGTCAATATTATCCCTCGGGTGCTACTAATCTTACACATTTTTCTTTTCTTCCTTGAGTAACTCCCCTTAAGGCCAAGCTAGGTTACTAGTTGTTCTTTATTCTTTTTCTTCTAGACTTTAGTAGGTTGCTTCCACAACAATATTTTTCTTTGGGTTCCCTTGCTGATACACCCATCATTTATTTTTTATTCACAGTTTTGTGTACTTTGATTGGCTTCCATCATATTTCTGGAGTTATTTAGGGTATATAGGAGCCTGCAATCATTGCCTTTGTGTCCAAGGTTGTTGCATATATAACACCATATTTGGTTGAGGTACGACTGAAATGGTGTATGCCTTCTTGTTCTCTTCTTTGCATACAAATTACATTCAATCGCTTTATGTCCAAATTCATGCACAAATAAAAATAGCCATAGAAAAAGTTTATGTACCTAGTCGTTGATGTTCTCCTTTGTTTGCTTGTTGGATAGTACCTTCTTGTTCGCTGCATGTTTTGTTGAATACTCTTGATCTTGTTGTTCTTACAGTCTGTTGCTATGTGTCTAGGTTCATGGCAATGGAAGCATGAGATATATTCTCTCCTTTGAAATTTTCTAAATTTTCTCAGTTTATCTCTAGGAGCAAATGACCTTCTTGTATATGACCATTTCTTTGCCTTATTTTTTGGTTCTTAATGTTGCTTCTTGTTTTTATTTGTTTCTTTAAAAAACATGTTGTTGTTGGACTCTTCTTCTGTAGGTATTTTTAGAGTTGCTTCATTATCTTTTATGGTTGCCTTTGATCTACTGCACATTTATGATATTTTGATAAAGACAACCTCCTCTCCGAGTTGCTTACACAACATGTTATTTTCATTAATATCGACCTCTAACCTTGCACACTAAACCTCTTTCTCTTTTAGCTAACTATTCATCATCTCTTTTATTCTTCTTGCTTATTCAAGCTGTGTCCTTAGGCTAACGATTCCCTTCTTGTATTCATGTTCTCTTTCATCACATATCTACACTAATTTCTTCAAATCTTTGTTTTCATTCTTCAATATTTCTATTTCAGTCAAGGCTGTGTCAAGCTTGGCTTGTTCTTCAACTATATTTTATTCATGGAAATAAAGTCCATTCACACTAGAAGAGACCTCATTTGACCGAACCTTTTCCTTTTTACGAGGATTTTTCTTCTTCCTCTTTCTCTTTTCTTTTTCCACAGTGCAACTACTAGTGCCTCCTTCATGCATGAGCTGCAATCTATCCCATATTTCTTTTGCAGAAGTTAAGACTGTTATTGTATCAAGATCCTTATTGTGAAGATTGTTGTACATAACACATTTTGCCTTAACATTCCATTGTTGTTATTTCATAGAGGGAGAGTATTTGCAGTAACCATCACATACAAGCTTCCATACACTAGGTCCATAAGCCATTAAATGTGTTTTAACCTTATCTATGCATTCATCAAAGTTTGACGCACTAAGAAAATACACACTTTGATAGTCCATGACTCAACCAAACCTTCTTCAAGCTATTAGGCTTACACCAAAAGAACCTGCTCTGATACCAATTGATGAAAATTTGACTAAATTGAGAGGGGGTGAATACATTTAGTATATTCATGGACATCAAAATTATTTTCATTAATCTTACTGACTGAAACATTACATGATTGACTTAACAAGTAATGACCAACAAATTGAATATGTGATCAACAAGTAATAAACAAACCAAAACATCGCATCAACACATAAGAACAACACATTGATACCAAATTTATGTGGAAACCCATAAAGGGAGAAAACCATGATTTTATTATTTTTGTGATACAAAGAAAAGCTCCTACTCTGATTACATCTTATTTTATGTAGGATCCAACATACAGGAGGTTGCTACCTGAATTTTCTGCAAGCTACAACAAGCAAGGAAGCTCCAACTCCCATATGTTTTATGTAGGCTAGAACCCATAGGAGGCTCCTACCTCATCAGGATCCAACTTGATGTTTATCAAGCCACTACTTGAAAAGAGACTACAATTCCCTGATGCAAACAATAAAAAACAATGTGTTGGTTTACCTGGTCATAAATTCTGCATATCTCCATCTTCATTTCTACCTGTTATTCCCTTCAAATCTGCTTCACATACATTTCATATGTGTCAAGTAACTAATGCATAACACCTCAATCAACTCTCACACATTCTCCAACTCTCTAACTCCCCTATGCCTTCCAAAATCACATCTTTTATAAATATATGTTTCTGGTTGTTTCTTTTCCTCATAAGAATATGAAGTGAACAAGCTTGACTCTTTTCCTTCCACTAATTCATTTCCAAGCCCTTCATATTTTGAATATTAGAAAATAAATAAGTTCTCCGCTACATATTATTTCAACCATCTATAATGATTAAGTACACCACTATTAACATAATGCCAAAAGAAACAAGTTATATCATCACAACACATGCACATAGTGCAAACACCCTCCAATGCAAACAATATGCACACACATATGAAAGCAATGATTTCCATATGCATGAAACAGTATAATAAAAACCATCTTTTATTCATGACATTGCCTCAACAACCTTGAGACTTGTCTTGTTTTTTCTATCATGGAGTTTTGACTTTGCTGTAATGGATTCTTGCCTTTGTTGTCATCGAGTCTTGCCTTGCCTTTGCTGCCATGGAGTCTTTCCTTTCCTTTCATGGAGTCTTGACTTTCTTTTGCTGTCAAGGATTCTTGCCTTGCATCACAACAATTTTGGTCAACAAATTAATGTCACCACAAATTCTTCATTATCCAATCTCTGCAACAATAATTCCACCTATTGTTGCTCCTTTGCTTTGTTTCTACTGCATACCTTCAATGATCTTGCATCCCTTGTTGCTACTCCTTTGCCTTTCTGCTCCTATTTCCCTTTCTCCTGCATACCTTGATGTTGCTCCTTGCCTTGCTGCTCCTATGTCCCTTGCTCCTGCATACCTTGTTGTTTCTCCTTTCCTTGTTGGTCTTACATTGCTCCTATGCCTTTGTTGGTATTGTGCTTCTTCGTTGCCTTGCTGTGTTTCTCCTTGCCTTACTACTACTTTGATGCTCCTTTTCCATCAATGACAATAATGCCATCAATATCCTATGAAAATAATTAATTTTGAGTCAAAAAGGTAATTTATGACCTCCACACCAAGTTGGCAATGTCCCTAAGAAGTCGACCTACATTAGGGAAATTTGACCCAGTATAAAGGCTATGTAAGGAGAGGAAATTTGACCTATTCCACTCGCTCACTCAACAAGGTTTATCTATAAGAAAGAGAAGCAGAAAAAGAGAGAGAAGTTGAATAAGGAATAATTTTATTGGGAAGACCTAAATCGAGTTTTGGGCTATCTTTCTCTCACATGTGCAAATTTTTCTGGGTAGTTGATGGGGTCAAAAATATGTGTCTATTGTAGGTATAAAATTCTGAAGCTGGGGGCCTAAGTTTTGTTATTTGGGGGCCGAAATTCTAGACTGAAGCTGCTGCTGGGAGGCTGTTACTTGTAGTACTTTGTCAAGATCATTTGTTGCAGGGAATGGTTGACTTGGTGGTTGGAGGAGGTCTTTGTCTAGGTCTAAGAAGTCTAGAAGAGTCTTATATTGGCCTAAATCTATTGAAGGAAAGTTTGTGTCTATGTTTTCCCCTTATAGGGGTTTTGCCATGGATGAGCGCCTACATCTTGTGTCTTTTATTCTTGTGACCTTCATACACGTATAATTTGGTAATTTATTGATGAAAGATAAACTAATTAAGAATTAAAATAAGCCAACATATTTCACAAGTAATTATCAAGAAAGAGGAATCAAACCCTAAATCCTACTAACATTGATTTCTCAACATGGTATTAGAGCTAAGGTCAAAGAAGATTGGAGATCACTTTGTTGGCTTCCAAGAAAAGGTTACTCCCTCTATGAAAATTTACTTGAAGATGGGATTCAATATCATAAGAATTGTAAGAAGCTGGATTGGAAGGATCATCTACAACCTATCTAGGAAAGTTAAGAGTGAATAATTCTTGGTTGCACTTATAGTTACTCTTGAAGATGACAATGTATGGATCATTGATAGTGGAGCATCAAGACATATGTCAAGAGAAAGTGGACAACTTCATACTCTATCAAAGGAACCATCATCTCATGCAGTGGAACTAGGGGACAACAATAGTTATGAATTCACCTATATGGATTCATTATTTAAAAATATCATGTCCTACCATGGAAGGGACATGATGGACAATGCATCAGAATTTGAGAAATTAAGATTATCCAGAGCTAAACTTATATACACTCAATATTAGCTTCAGGATATATCATTAATCTCTTCTTAATCTACTGGCGTATCCCTTGAGGATGGACTCACTTGGCAGTTCGAAATGTTGGGTTAATAAAACTCTATAATAGGTTATTCCTCCACCATCTAAAATTCTCTTAACCTGTATGGATTCATTATTTAAAAGTATTAGGTCCTACCATGGAAGGGACATGATGGACAACACATTAGAATTTGAGAAATTAATATTATCCAGAGCTAAACTTATATACACTCAAGATTAGCTCCGGGATATATCATTAATCTCTTCTTAATCTATTGGCGTATCCCCTAAGGATGGACTCACTTGGCGGTCCGAAACATTGGGTTAATAAAACTCTATAATAGGTTATTCCTCCACTATCTAAAATTATCCTCACCTATATGGATTCATTATTTTAAAATATCAGGTCCTACCATGGAAGGGACATGATGGACAACGCATCAGAATTTGAGAAATTAAGATTATCCAAAGCTAAACTTATATACACTCAAGATTAGCTCTGAGATATATCATTAATATCTTCTTAATCTATTGGCATATCCCCTAAGGATGGATTCACTTGGTAGTCCGAAACATTGGGTTAATAAAACTCTATAACAAGCTATTCCTCCACCATCAAAATTCTCCTCACATGTATGGATTCATTATTTTAAAATAGTTATGCAGTCAATGGCCTTAGATCTACATCATTGAAGCTGGAAAGTGGAGCAAAGCTACACCTCAACAATATACTCTATGTCCTAGTTTTGAAAAAGAATTTACTTTCAATTTCTTGTTTAGAACATAAAGGAGATAAGGTTTTTTTTTACTTGTTAAAGTTTTGGTTTGGGGAAATATTCAAGTATTGAAAAGGCAAAAGTTATTGGAGTTCGCGAAGGAAGACTATATAGAGTTATAACACAATCTCCTCAAGCCGTAGTTCACATGGAGATAAACCTTATAGAACTATGGCATAAAAGATATGGGCATATTCATTACAATATAATACCCTTTCTTAGTCAAATGGTAAAGGCCATCCTCAACATCAAGGAAGATCGTGAAGGAGTATGTAAGGGATGTGCTTTGGGAAAGAATACAAGGAAACCTTTTACAAGTAGTGATACAAGGTCTAAGAAAATATTAGACCTCATTCATTCTGATGTGTGTGGGCCAATGTATAACAAATATCTTGGAGGCCATATTTATTATGTGACCTTCATTGATGATCATTCTAGAAAAACATGGCTCTACCTTCTCAAGACAAAGGATGAAGTATTTGAAAAGTTTAAGGAATTTAAACCTGAAGTGGAGACCTTAACCAAAAGAAAGATAAAGACTTTGAGATTTGAAAATAGTGGGGAATACACTTCAAAAGAACCAATTATATATTGTAAAGAAGCATGAATTAAGAGGGATCTCATTGTCCCCTACAATCCTGAGAAGAATGGAGTTTCAGAAAGGAAACATAGAACAATTGAAGAATGCATTCGAACTATGATATTGATCAAGATCTACCAAAGTTTCTATGGGGAGAAGAAAAAATGACAACAATCAATATACAAAATAGAATTCCCCACAGAATCCTTGATAATATGACACCAGAAGAAGCATTCACAGGGAAGAAATGATGCATGGACCATGTTCGAATCCTTGGGTGTCCCGAATACATCCATGTTCCAATATTCTACAAGCATAAAAGGGATTTTTGTTAGCTACAATATTTCTTCAAAAGAATATAAAATCTACATCAAGGAAAGAAGACAAATTGAAGTGAGTCGGGATGTTATATTCGATGAAAACCATGCCTACAAAAGATCCAAGGATATTCCAATTGATTTCGATGATGAAGATGTATCACTATTTGGAGAAGAAGAGTGTCATGATAAGACAACTACAAACCAAGAATACAAATGAGAAGGACCACGTGAGCCTATTCAACATGTAATTATTCTTGAAATAAGGAAGAGGCCAAATTGGTTAAAAGCTACACTTGAAGATGCCAAAGGACGGGGAGCTACTAAAGGAACTTTTAGAGAAAACAAAAGACCAAAGAGATATTCAGGATATGCAACATATATGACAAAATTGATAAAAGATTAACCAACTACATTTGAAGAAGTTGTATATCAAGAAGAATGAAAGAAGGTGATGCAAGAAGAATATCAATCCATTATGAAGAATGGGGCTTGGGAAATTGTCCCTAGACCAAGCGACAAATTCGCTGTCACCTCAAAATGGATTTACAAAATCAAACATGTTATTGATGGAAGAATAGACAAATAGAAAGCTAGATTCGTTGCAAGGGGTTTATCACAAAAGGAAGGCATAGACTATGAATAAACCTCTGCTCCTACTGCCAAATATTCTACTATAAGATCTTTGATTTCACTAGCTGCTAATATGGGATGGAATATCCATCTAATGGATGTCAAAAAAGCATTTATAAATGGAACTATTGATGAAGAAGTATACATTGAACAACCACAAGGTTTCAAAATACATAGTAGAGATACACATGTTTGCAGACTCAAGAAAGCCCTATATGGATTGAAGCAAGATCCTAGGGCATGGTATTCAAGAATGGATGCAGATCTCTTAAGAATTGGGTTTGTCAAAATATCCATAGATGAAAATATATACATCAAGGTGGTGAAGAATGAACTAGTCATTATACTAATATATGTAGATGAATTGTTTATTATAGGTGTGGAGCGCAAAATACAAGAATGTGAGAAAATGCTTGCAACCGAATTTGAAATGAAAGATCTAGGAATTATGAAATATTACTTGGGTTTGGAAGTCTGGACGAAACCCGGAGAGATATAGTTGGGTCAAGGTTAATACATAATCGAGATATTGCAAAGATTCGGTATGATGGATTCCAAGCCCATGACTACTCCCAAGATCACTAACCTCAAGAAGTTAAGAAGCTATGACTCTAGTCTCTTCGATCCTACTAGCTATCATAAATTGGTGGGTTATATGATGTACCTAGTAAATACGAGACCTGATATATGTTCTACTATAAATGTTGTTATTCAGTTTCAGTTGGAGCCTCATCATGACCATTGGATAATTGCCAAGCATATTTTGAATTATCTACGTGGCACTATACATTAATGTATGAAATATGATGGAAAAGAAGTCAAGTTAACAGGTTTTACCGATTCCGATTGGGGTGGAAGTGGGACTGATGGAAGAAGCACTACCGACGGATATTTTAGTTTGGGATTTGAAATGATTTCATGGACGAGTAAAAAACAATATCTTGTTGCGTTAACTAGTGCTGAAGCAAAATATGTTGTTGCATGTGAAGTAGGAAATGAAGTTTTTTAGTTGAGAAATTTTTTGTCATATTTGTTTGGAAAACCTTTGGATTCTACAGTGATAAATTATGATAATCAGAGTAGCATCAAGATGTCTGAAGACCCTGTATTCCATGCAAGGACGAAGCATATCAACAACAAGTACCACTACATTAAGAGTTTGGTACAAGATGGGGTCGTGAAGCTATGATATATTTCGACAGATGAACATGTAGTTGATGTGTTGACGAAGTCTCTTCCGAATCAGAAGTTTGAGTATTTTAGAAGCTAATATTACAAATTTGGTTGATAATGAGAGATGAAGCATCTAATGACAAGATGCTTGGGAGTACATCTAATCGACCTATGTGTTGATGTCTAGATCTTGAAGAGGGAGGGTGGCATTAGTCATGGAGCTCTGACCTTGGATATGCCTAGATCCCTGGGTTAGTGGTAGAGCTTAAAATCTTGATGGTACCAAGAGTTGGCTAAAAATTGAGTCCCCTTAGTCCCACCTAGATAGATTACCCTATTCAGGTATCTAGTTCGAAGCACTAAGTGTACTGGAACTCTTCGTAGTTCATTTCATTTTGAAAATATTCCATGTACTCATATATGTATATAATTATGAATACCTCCCTAGTTAAGAGGGAGTGTTGAAGAATGTAACTAACTTCAGTATTCATAATTGTACTTCTCAAAAAGAAAATTTATTATTAAAGAAAATGACTTATTAAAGCATGGGTTTGATGCTTGGGTCAATGTTTTATAGGTCAAATCCTCCATTGAATGCTTCTAGGTTTTGTATTGAATCATTAGGGTCATTGTCATTTTTATTAGACCCTTCTTGGGCTTTTGTACAATGTAAAAAGAATTATTTTTGAGTTAAAAAGGTAATTTTTCACCTTCACACCAAGTCAACCCTATCCCCAAGAAGTCGGCCTACATTAGGCAAATTTGACCCAGCATAAAGGCTATATAAGGAGAGGCAATTCGACCTATTTCACTTACTCACTCAACATGTTTGATCTACAAGAAAGAGAAGCAGAAAAAGGGAGTGGAGAAGCTGGAGAAGGACGAAGTTTGCTGGGAAGACCTAAATTGAGTTTTGGGCTATATTTCTCTCACACGTGTGAAGTTTCCTAGGCAATTTCCTAGGCTAAAAATATGTGTCTACTGCAAGTCCGAAATTCTAAAGTTGGGGGTCAAAGTTCTGTTGTTGGGGGGTAAAAATTCTGGATTGAAGTTTCCATTGAGAAGCTGTCACTTGGAGTATTTTATGAAGATCATCTGTTGTAGGGAAGGGATGACTTGGTGGTTGGAGGAGGTATTTGTCTAGTTCTAAGAAATCTGGAAGTGTCTCATCTTGATTTGAATCTACTAAAGGAAGAGTTTGTGACTAGGTTTTCCCCTTATAGGGGTTTTTCCCTAGCTGACCGCCTACATCTTATGTTTCTTGTTCTTGTGATCTTCATACACAATAATTTGATAATTTCTTGATGAAAGATAAACTAATTAAGAAGTGAAAGAAGCCAACATAATTCACAAGTAATTATCAAGAAAGAGAAATCAAACCCTAAATCCTACTAGCATTGATTTGTCAATGGTAGCAAATATAATTCACAAGTAATTATCAAGAAAGAGAAATCAAACCCTAAATCCTACTAGCATTGATTCAATGCAAACAAAGGCCTACCAGATCACATCCATCTGATTCATCAAGATTTCAAGTGGAAAAAATGGCTAGACTCTGAAAACACTGCATTCAAGTGCCGGATTTTACATCAAATAGAGGGCACCCATAGATCTCATGCCTTAAAGCAAGAAAAAGAACAAAGAAAATATTGCAAAATCCAAAGGGATGGAAATTTTCAGATCTACCTTCTTGAAATGACGAAGATGAAGAAATGGATAAGAGTCTTCAACAACCAAAAGCACATAATCAACAAGGCTCCCAAGTGGAGGTGGGAGAAGAGAAGCGGAAGGATCCTACTAAACATGCTGAAGAAGCCATTGATTTAGTATTGATCCAAACTTTAATAAATTAACATGAGGAAAATGACAACATCCAAGGCACTGCAAAGATCATAGTAGCAGAGCAGGAGAAGGCAGTCATACCCTTTCAAAAAGAAGTAGGGGGCATAAAGCGAACTCATACATCTGAGAGACAAAGAGGTTCCATCTAAGGTGGAATGCAACCATCTATAAATAGTATCAGTCACTCCCAATCAAGGATTTTGGTGAAAGGTGGAAGAAAGAAAGGAAAAAATAGGAAACTAACTAATTTTTATCACACTTAGCCCCAACAATATTATGTAATTTTTTTTTGTTTTCTTCTCTTTTTGTGCATTGGCCGAATGGTTGATCTGATAGAATGCTTTCGGGCATATGCAAAATGTAATTTTTTTCCTTGGTTTTTAGGTTGAATAAAATTATGAATTTTTCTTCAAAAAAATAATAACATTATGTGTTCAAATATCATAATATTATGGTGATGTCCCACTAGCACAACAGGTTGAGGATTAACCTTGTTAAGAAGGCAACCCAAGATCAAACCTCACAGCGGGTGGTTGTGCCCTGGGGAGGAGACATGCTAAAAAGTCCAGTCATCTTAGGGTTGGTGTGGCCCAATGGTGTGGCCCAAGCTGGTTGCCCTGGGTCGAGGCTAGGTTGTGATTCCTCAAGCCACACATCAAGTATGGAGGATCAATGTGTGGCCCAAGTTGGGTGCCCTGGGTCAAGACTAGGTTACTCCTCAAGCCACAAGTCAAGTATGGAGGATCACAAACAACTTGACAAATATA
>APFE030206141.1:0-68390 GCA_000404065.3 Pinus taeda | reverse complement strand
GAAATAATGTGCATATGCCTATACCTAACAAATGGGTTGAGATTGTTGACATGTGTAGGTTGAAAGGAGGCTTCTAGAAGACCCTTATGTGGCACTCTAAGGCCAAATTCGAATTTGAGTGGAAAGAATCATGGATCATGAGGATATGTGTCACATCTCCTAATTGTATTGTAACTCTAAGAAGACATGTGTCTTATCAGTTCCTATTTTGATTAGGACTCTAGAGGTAGAGGGAGAGATTCATGGATTATCATTAATGAGAAGGCTCTCATCTTTTTGTATAAATAGGAGGTCTCTCTCCTTCATCAGGAAGTTCTTAAGCTTAGCCTATGAGAGTCTTTTAAGTCTTTTTAGTCTTTCTAGTGTAGTTCTTCCTTGATGGCTTTTGAAAGCCTTGGAGAACTTTGTTGTACTTTGCACTTTTGAAGAAATTGAATAAAGCTTTGATGTTCTCAACATGGAAGGAGATGTGAAGTAGATGTCATGGAGCACATTAGGATGTAAGTAGATTAGATTTCATTTTGTAAATATTGCTTTTTTTCATTCATGCAATTTTAAGTATGCTTTGATTTTATAGGTAGAAGGGGGCCCCTGCCTTGTACAGTTTGAATTATTGCATTTTATTTTCTCCCGGGATTGTGTGTTGTATTTGCTTTAATATCTAATGGTAGTTGCAGTTGTCTTATTCATAGTGCTGCCCTTTTTACTTTGTTTTTATAGCTGATTTAGTGTAGTTTTACAAGTTGGATGCTAACTAATTTATGCTCTCTTTATCATGAATGGCTTATTTTTCAAGAGAACAGAACATTGATTAATTGCAGCTTGTATTTGAGTAGACTTGGCTTGTGATACTAACACTTTTTCCACTTGTTACACATAATCACATATATAGGAAGCAGTATGTTGGAAAAGGCTTAGTAGTGTTACAATTTGTCAAATAAGAGTAGATTAGAGTTTTTATCAATTCTTAGATTTGTCTTCAGCTACCTTCTAATCGTGTTTTATGCAAATACGCGGTAGAAGCAGGGAGTTAGAAGGAGATCATCACTAACAACAATCCTTGAAGTGATTTTCTTATTTTCTTTTATTTGCAGCAATATGAATAGAGACTAATGCCATTAGAATGTGGTCATTTACTTTCAAGTCATTTCAAGTTCTTTGCTTTCAGTTTCATTTCAAGTTATTTCTTTCAAGCTCTTTCCTTGCAAGTTTAAAGTTTGATTACTTTCTAGACTTATTTCTAACTACTTCTTAATTGTGTTTACATAGTATGGTATGTTGAAGCAGGGAGTTAGGAAGAGTTGAACATTATAACTGGTCTTTAAAGTGGTTTTTCTTACTTGTCACCTTAGAGCTTGATTACTTTTTGGACTTATTCTTAATCGTGCTTAACATAGTACTATATTTTGAAAGCAGAAGGTTAGGAAGAGTTGAACATTATAACCTTATAAAACAACGAAGTAAGAAAGAGGTTAACTAAGCACATATAGTGCACCACACTTCATCAGTTTACGAACCCCGGGTTGACAATTAATACTAGCAATTTAGATAACACTAAATTGACTAAACACCAGGTAGCCTCTGGATTCATCCTTCTTTTGGAAGGTGAGATATCCGTTGAATGCCCATACAGTCGATCTCTGTACGAGAAATACTTTGTTCTCACGAATTTTAGATCAGAAGCGGTTGAGTTTTGAGCTGGTGGAATGGCGCTCAAGGATAAACTCAGAAACATCTAAGTGTGAGAATGGAGACAGTGTACCCCAGTATCTCACGAAGTTCACCCAATGTCGGGATGAGTTGGGAAGTGTGGGGGTGACTGTTGATGATGAGGATATGGTGAGTCTAGCACTCCTTGGCCTTCCTAAGAGCTAGCATAGCTACCGGGACTCGGTGAATGGAAGGGAGAAACTACCAAATTGGGAATGACTATGGTCGGATTTGATGCAGGAGGAGATCAGACGGAGCACCAGAGACAGTTCTTCATCTATGCATGATGAGGAGAACTGTGCCTTAGCGAGTAAGGCGAAGAAGGGAAAGGAGAAGGTTTCTCTTTCCGAATCTAGTTCTTCTAATGATGAGAAGAAAGTTGACAAATCGAAAGTGGGATGCTTTCGTTGTCATGAGGTGGGCCATTATGCCTCTAATTGTCTATGGGGGAAATCCATGAAGGGATCCGGAGAAGGATCTAAAGGTGAGGCACTTGCTTCATAGTTTGAGTTGGATTTCACACTCTTCGCATGCATGGTTTTATCCATGATGGGAAGTGGTTGGTTTCTTGATAGTGGAGCTTCTTTCCACATGTCCGGCGACAAAATTTTGTTCAGTACTTTGGAGGAGAAAGATCTCCAGATACTCATAGTGTTGGGTAATGATGAGAAGTATAGTGTCTCAGGTGTAGGCACGGTTATTTTTCAGAGGGAGCATGGATCTCGCTTTACCTTGACCAATGTCAAGTATGTACCAGGACTGAAGAGAAACTTGGTGTCGATCACGATGCTGGAAGATAGAGGCTATGATGTAGTCTTCAGAGAGGGAAAGGTTTTCCTTAGACACATCATCACTAGGCAGGTGAGCAGATTGTTCACGGTCAAGAACCTGTATGCTCTTGAGGTTCAAGATGCATGTAAAGCCTTGAGCAGCAAGGCAACTGATGGAGACTTGGTGGTTGAGAGGGAGGGTATATTACCTCTCAACATGCAGAGCCAGAAGAAGTCTTAGACAATGGTGGAGAAGCCACGATTGGTGCAGCAGCTTCAGGAGGTTGTGGAGAAACCACAAGAGGGGAAGCTGAGTGGAGATCGAGTAGAGACACCTACTCATGCAGAGACCTCCAGTAGGGGGAAAACTTCGAGCCAAGTGGGCTGAGAGATCACATGCAGCCATACCTCCAGGTAGGAGGTGGGGCGATATAGAGTGATCGTCCCAAGGAGGGACAGGATCCTTGAGGTACCCAACCTCTTGGATGAGACCTTGCTGCAGGAGCCCCGATGTGGAGTAGCAAGAACTGATTGATTGGGTAGAGACAGATGCGGATGGAGCGGCAAAGAGAGCGACAGTGCAGGGAATCCCGGGACATCGCATAGCTAGCAGGCTGCAGCGATGCGAGAGGCACAAGTGTTTTGCACAGTGCTAGGTGGCACAAAAAGGTGTGCAATGGTGCGAGATGCATGGATATGTTGCAGTAGTGCAGATGTCAGAGAGGGAGCACTTGTCAGCAACAGGTAGAGATTCAGCATCAGAGTATGTTCCTAGCCCAACAGAGGGGTCAGTTAGGAGAGTTTTTGTTCCAAGTGTTGTTGGAGCAAGTGGACCAGGTAGATGTGCTGCATGCAGAACATTCCAGAGTTACAGGATATGGGTTGCAGATAATCCATATCTTGTTGAGGGAGTGTTGAAAATGCAACAATATGATGGAGCTTAGTGAAAAGAAGTCGCCTTCACTAAGTGGACCCGGAGGCTATTTTTGACGCAAAGTCTATTTTTAGACTATGTCTATTTTTAGACATATGGATCATGGTCTATGAGTTGCAGGATGTTATTTGTGGATGATTGGTCATGTTGGTAAAAATAGATGGACCTCTATTTTTATACATATGGGCGGAGTCTATTTTTAGACTGCCAGTCTAAATATAACATTCGAATATTATTAGCTCTTAATAATATTTGGACTTTAAACATTATCTTATTCTCTTGCAAGCACTTCAGTTCGAGCTACAGATGTGACACATGAACTGCCAGAAGGAAATACGCTTTTCTTATGGGTTAGTTGAGCTATTGCATGAAGGACTTCAATTAGAACTCAAGTGATTGAGTTTGGTGGAGTTGAATGAGGAGTTGATGGAGTTGTATTCAGTTTGACTTAGTTGAACTAGTTGTAGTTAGTCTAACTGACAAATAGACTAATGATGAGTGGTGTGAATTAGTTATTAATTAATTCACTAATTATTAACTCATAAATCAACTAAAGAATACATCAATTAACTCAGTTCATGGACAGTTCAGTGGAGACAAGTGTTAGAGATGAGTGAAAGGGCAAGACAGTTGTCAGTTGTGACTATAGTTGTGCATGTGATTTGCACAATCAATGGATTGAGTATTGCCCATGAGGATTGCGTGGTATATCCAAGGGAAATATGAATTTGGATTAGCCATTCTCATTCATTCTCATGCAGGATTGCGCAGTGGAGGCAGGCAAGCAACGGAGGAGATTTGAACCTGTGATTGATTCAGATCTGAGCTAGTTTGTGTGTAACAGGTGGAGATAGTATTGAGTACTTGTGAGGAGTATTGTACTATGTATTGTTACATGTTCTCAATCAATATAATATACAGATAGTTGGGGGTTTTCAGTTGCATGCTTTCCTCGTGATATACTGTGTTGATATGTGTGATTGATGCTTCAATGTGTGCATGCGATTGTTTCTTAATTCCGCAAAATTGATGATCAACGTAGAGAAGGTTATGTATTATGCATGATTCTGTAAATAGTGTATAATCAGGATAATCTCTGTGAATAAGTGTCATATTATTCAAAATTTCTACACCCATCTAGTGGAAAGACACCTTACCATGAATATGTGACATGTGAACCAACAACTATTCTTCAGAAATTTTCGCAGGTTCAAACTTGAGGACAAGTCTGTTTTTGAAGGGAGAGGACATGTTAGGGTCTGACCCTAACCCCTTTCTTAATACAATAAGTCCAAGGGACCCCGTAAGAGTCATAATTAGTTAGTCTAATAAATAAAGACCGTAAGCATTGTAAGTGTTTGACCCACATTATAAAAAAGGGATTACAATTAGTTATAACGAGCCATAGTTCATAAATAAAGTGGTTAACACGCATTATGTAAGGGACCACAAGTAGTTAAGGTTTTGGGTCTCAAGAAACTATATAATGTCAAAGATAGTAAGGAAAGTCTTGTATTGTCTTGTGTAATTGAGCTCTACTCTACCGAGGGTTGCCCCCTCAAAGAGGCAAGTGAACAGTGTTTGTTGCAGATCTTAATAAAATATTCTTGTTGTTCTCATCTCATTGTGTTATTTTTCTATGGTATCATTGGCATATTTGCTCTTTTGATATTTTATGTAGGTCAAGCATATTACAAGTAGATCACAAGTCCATATACAACCAACAGATAGGATCTTAACGCTCACTAGTTAATCCTTAGTTCTTCAAGGCCACAACACTTTGAAACTTCATTCCCACTACTACTCATCTACTTAGGGACTTCTTCCCACTATTGTCTTTCCTATGTTGCTCCAATGAAGACAAACATAGGGCAAGAAGGTTGCCACCTATCATTGTTAAACGTCCTTTGCACAATGAACTTGAGCTAGTAACTCTGCTCGCTGATCATACTTTGAGGTCTTCTCTTCTCTGCCTCTTCTAGCAACTCTAGTGTCCTTCCTAAGGTTTGCACTTAGGGTACACTTGGTCCACTTTCTCGCTACCCTCCAACATTCCACAAGTGTCTAATACAAATGTCCAATCTAGACTACTACATCCACTAGCAACAAAAGCAACTTAACACATCAACACATACCTTTTTCTTCTGCTCATGGACTAGTGCACTATTGTAGCTACTACTACCTAGTAAGGACTTCTAATAGCTCTTGTTAAGCCCTCATAAAACACTCCAAATAAATTACAACAGTTGTGGCTTCCCTTCATTTGCTTCCCTCACCAAATGACGGGTATAGGGCTTGGCCCCTCCTACCAAACACTTGTACAGGTCTACGGCCACTCTAATGAGGTTTATCCATACATAAACCAACCTAGAACAGATGAGATCCACTCGACCTATTGTCAGCTCAACTTGTCACTCAAAACAGTCACAAGAAACACGTCCAACTCGTCCTTCTCTCCTTCGCTTGAGGATCTCTTGACCTATAGCTACTTCAGATGACCTGTTACTATTCTTTGTTGCACTTTAGATGTGCCATTATGCCTCCAACTTCTATTTATATGCTCTCAAGTGGCTCCAAAGAATTGTCCTTGTTGCACACTAACACACCAAGTCAACCTGACTTATGTGCCACAAAACCTAGCAACAATACAAATAAATTCATATCTCCATTTCTAGACTTCTAATTTCAGTGATTTTTGTTGCCCCTAGTTCCTCTAGAGGTCCTCTATCATCTCCATCAGCCACATGACAAATTCTCTGTGTGGTTTCACACCCACAAGCTTGAGTGCAAAGCACACACCTTGGGTTCTAAGCCCACAAAGCACTTGTGTGACTCTTCTTCCTCCAAACCCCAAACTGTAGGGCTTAGAGTATCTCCCAACCTACCAAAAATCAATAAAAATTGGGCAATTGTTTTTAATGGAAATATACAAGTTGTTATAATCTTTCTTTTATTATTTATAGTGTTTGATATTTATCATATTTAAAATGATAAAAAGATAAATTTAACTTCTTTCTAGTTGAAATTCTTCTAGATCCATTTGGTTCTTTCACCCCTATGATCCAGATGACTTTATGGATGTTTGAATAAAATGTTGTCTTCCATTTTGTCTTTTAAGCCCATTTATCTTCATTTTAACCATTTGTACAATTTCAATTAGAAACTATACTTGAAAAATGCCTATTAAAAATGTACCCTTAAAAAAAGCACTATACATTCAATGTAGAAAGGATTTTTCACCGGACCTAAGATTATTTACAACAAACTCTTAACAAATTAAACTCTTTTAGAGATTTCTAAAATTCTTCTAGAGATTTTCTAGTTGCGATAAGAAATTTCTTGAGGAATTCACTTTTGTCGATAAGGAATCCAAGTAACCTTGACTCTTGTTTCATTCCATCTCTCATCTATATGAATTTCGCGAGAAACTATAATTCAATGAAAACTTTCATTATAAAAATTTGTTATTGGATATTTGACTTAATAAGATGACCTAAATTATTAAAAATTTATATAAAAAAATGCACCTCAAAACCATGGTTTTGGGGTCTATTGACTATACACAATACCATTAAAATTTCATATGCTAAGACAAAGTTAAAACCAAAATCATTATACTTGTTACAATTTGATATAGTAGATAAAGAATCCTTGAAACATGAAATCATCCAAATTAAATCAATTGGAAAATAATAAATAAAATATCTTCTTTCACTTAAATGGTAATATGTATTTATTGTATCTTATGCCTTTCTTATACATGTTCAGTAAATAAGTTTCAAAAATGGGAGTGATAATAAATTATGTAAGATAATGATAACTACTAATAAATGATGTGAGATGATGATAGCTATAGTTTCCAATGGTTGTTGCATTTATTGTTTTTTCTCATATTACCAAAGAAGGAATCAAACACATTTGAAAATAATAGTTGTGGAAGTCATTTTTTTAACTTATTATTTTTTTGAGGAACAATAATCACATGGTAGCCCATCCCCTTAATGATAGAATAGATGTCATTGTAATTCCAATTATAATGTTTTTTTAATATTGTTGAGATACTCATATTACAAGTATATAATCATTTTTATGTTGATTGCAAATTTTAAAATATCCTAGAAATTAAATACACATAAACAAAATCACCCAAATTCTTAATTTTGTTTTATTTTTATCAGAGCAAAAGTCTCTATTCTGTCAATTTAGTCTATTTAAAACATTCTAACTAATAATACATACATTGTAATTCATAATATTAAATAAATTGATAAAGGTTCTTAACTCATAATATTAAATAAATTGATAAAGGTTCTTAATAAATCATTGACGCCTTTTTGTCGTTGATGGTCGCGAGTTCAAACCGCGTAAAGTAATTTTTTCTGAAAATTGGTTGTTTTCAAGTAAGGAAACGAGTTGAAATTCCCCATGGCCTTGAGAACTCAAGGAAATATATTTCTAAGTGTGTTATTTTCACCAAGTCCAGCGCCTTCCGTTTTCCAGTTAAGAAAAGGCCTCAAGACTGGTAGGCAGGGCGACGTCTTATGTGAAATTTCTGCCTGGAAATGCAGGCCTCTCACCTGCCCAACAGGGTCACAGTATTGAAGGGCATGTCTTCACGACAGTGAATTGCATGGTACTCAGCCCGGAAGCAGATGAAACGATGATGCCAAGCCAAGTAGGGGCTGATGGAATATTTCAGTGCGCCCAAACCACAGGACAGGTGGAAGATTTCTATACTCTCTCGCCAGGCGTAGAAGATTCCATAAAGACCGTGCTCTTTCAGCGTAATTAATTGGCTAGTATTTCACTCCAGACTAACACGCACCGAATTCAACTGAGATACAGTGCATTTAACCTTAAACTGAGGACATAGGCACCCAAAAATAAGGAAACAAATGAATAACAACAAATAAAAAATTGGCTAGTATTTCACTCCAGACTAACACACACCGAATTCAACTGAGATACAGTGCATTTAACCTTAAACTGAGGACATAGGCACCCAAACATAAGGAAACAAATGAATAACAACAGATAAAAATTACTGAACAAATGATGCAAAAATGAATTTTTTTTTAAAAGACCTACATAAATTAATATTGACAAATAAAAATGATTGAAGGATACCTACATAATTGGTACCCTAGTTGACACTATCCAAATAGCAAATATCTAGGTGCTGCATTCTCATTACTGTTAGGGTACGTCGTTCCTCTCAAACTATTAAGAAACAATCTTTGTCATCAGTAATCGATGACTAAGAACCATTAAAAATTAGAAGTCGAATTCCTTTTTGTGTTATAAGAATTTGCACCAAGATAAACTAAAACTGGGAACAGGTGAATATCACATTCACCAGAATTATTAATTCCGGCTTAATGCACCATGTCAATATGTTGGCTTAAGTCCCGCTCACTATGCACATTCATACCACATATGGGGCAAGACACTAGCATTCTTCTTAACGATGGCTTCTCCGGCATTGAAGAGCTTTGTGCAGAAACACTATCAACATCCATATTGGTAGAGAAATGATCTTTGTCTAAGTGAGCATTCAACTGCCTATCGGAATGTGATCCGCTGAATTTCTGATAACAGATGGGGCACTCTGAACTTTCAACTGTTTCATCCTGAGCAAATTGGCTTGTTTGGGGTGACTTCATAGGTGCAGAAAGATGTGCTACACCCTCAGTATACGGCACCGTATAAGATTTGGAAGCAGTGAAATCCTCATTTTCAGATGCCTGTTTTTCATGTACTGCAACTCTATGAAGATCCATTTCTTTAAGCATGATAGCACGACCACAGGTATCGCATGGAGCCGTCCTGCAGCCACAAAGACTTTCATGCTGGGAAAATCCACGCATTCGATCACGCGCATCATCAGCGGCACTTCCGGCTTGAACCATGTCACCGCAGAAGCTGCAACTTATCATGCGCAAGGGGCAGACAGAAGATTGATGAACCACCTGTCATAAAATAAGAAAGAACATTTAATCAGATTCAATGCATGGTTCAGAATATACAATGCACAAGGCAGATTTATCAAATCAGGGGATGCTACAGTTTACACGGGCAGCCATTCCTATCTTCCTATGCCTCACCCTGCTAAAAACACTGACAATATGAATAAAATCTCAGAAGATATCACATAATTATTTCTTACCATTTCTTCCTTCTCTAGTACTTCACCACATCGGCAATGAAGAGGTTCATGGAATACTTTCATGTGCTTCTCCATCTCTTCTTGTTGAAATGGCCGACCACATTTCAAACAATGAACATGTTTTCCAACTTCGTCTTTTCTGAGTATAGCCCCACACCCTTTATGTTGACATACTACATTGTGTCTCCTGCAATAGGCTTCATGAAGAGCAATTGTTCTGGTAGGTATAAATTGTTTACAATTTTGACATTGTTCAGAATCTGCACCTGGTTGAGAGGATGCACCAGACTTTCCCGCTATAGCACTTGCTTTTCCAAGTTTCTGTCCCATGGTTTCCAATTGAACAGATTGACACTCAATAATAATTTTGTATTTACTTGTTCCTTTAAACCCGAAAATACCAACGCTGTATGTATCTGCAGCTAGTGATAGCCCTCCCTCTGTAAGGGATACAATTTTTGTGCCTACGTCATGGGAGGACCATTGGTATTGATGCTGAGTCGGAAACAAAAGTGGATGACGAGAAATGTACAAGTCAGCATCTCCAAGTGCATCGCCATTATCTAGTACCAATTTAACTAGAATATTCATCTCCCTATTGGCAGTTGCGTTGGCAATTTTACTGTCAATAGAGAATTTGTAGTAGTTATAGTTTCCCTCTTCTACAATCCCCATTTCCAATTTTCCCAGCACAAGTGGAATTAACATACCCTGTGACATGGTACCTGCAACCACTGAAGGCTCAATTATATCAACTTCTATGTCAGTCTCAAGCACGGAAATGCTAGAACTGGGCTTGAGCTCAAGAACCCTCAGCCTATAATCAATCCCTCCATGGTGGACAATTAGCATATCCCCCTCTGAAAGCGTAGCATGCTGACGCAATGTTGTCTCCAGGACAGCCCTATGATTGGGAATATCAGAAAAGCCCAGAACCTCAGGTTGCAATTTTGCATATGTTCCTTTTGGCAGTCTCACATACCTTACCCTAATCAAGGGGCTCTGATTGTTGTCAGGAAACAAATTTTGCCAAACCTGTGGAGGAATCTCAGCAAAGCCCTCTGTTGCAGTAAATTCCAGAACTCCTGTATGAGTTGTTTTCTGTTCCGTGAAGCCTTCCATTTCTTTCTCATCAACTGTAGATAGTTCAAAAAACATGGGACCTTTATCTAAAGCTCCTTGAGTTGATAGTTTGTCAAAGGAGGATGGAGGCAATTTGATCTTATCCCCATAGCCTTGATAACGTATGGCATGAAGAGTTGTGTTGAATCTGATTCCATTCCCAGCAACCAGATCTTGTTCTTCTTGCTGACTTTCCTGAAAGCGTACATCCATATCAGTAGGGTAATTAGAAATTCGAGAATCAGAATAAAGTTTTCAAACTTTAACAAGAACATGTCAAAAACAGTGGTCACATTTGTATGAGCTAACAGATGGCAAGTCTAAATTTGTTAGAAAGAATATATATTTATCCACTAAACATGCAGCTACTGGGCTCATTTTATAACACACATTCAGGTTAAGAGTATCTGTCTACCAATACACATCGAGGACATTGTTTCCTGTGACAACCTTTTTGTGCTTCTTAAATGTACCTACCCTGACAGAAAGGGATCAGTCTACCTTAGAGCACTAAGAGAAATGCCAATGGAATTTTTAGAGAGATCTTCTGTTATAAACTTATACCTATTGATTAACTGGATTATGACATTTAAGCTTCTACGTACTACGACTATGGTATTTAGTTGTGCCCATGGGGTGTAGAATAGAGAGTGATGGGGTGTATTGTTAAGGCACTCCATGATGTGAAGGTCACCACTTTGAAACGCCGTGGGCAAAAATCCAGCCATGTTAAGGGCTGGTGTGACCCAGGTTGGGTGCAATCCCTGGGTAATTTAGATAGCTTGGATGCCCCTGGGTTGCAGTTTCTAAAGCCAAATGTTATGCGTGCAGTCATCTCTGGACTCACACAACTTAGCAACAGAAAAAAAAACTATGGTATTTAGTTGCTATCATAATTATTAAACTTTAAAATTCCATTGTTATGACTCTCGGAAACAAGATAAAAAAAATAAAAAATAAAATAAATAAATAAAAATTGTTGTCAAACTGCTGGTGATTATCGCTTATTCTTCTGCTGCTACCTTATGGTGAAATCTTTGTTAATAGAGCTGGTTTACTGTTGTTACCACTGTTAAATTCACCAATGTCCATGCCCAATTAATTCCACATTTCCAGCTTTCTGTCTTTCACTATTAAATCAGATTGTTGGGGTGTGCTCATAACAGTCGTATTAATGGACAAGTAGACATGAAAAATGATATAAATGGAAGAAGGATAGGTAAAAAAAGATACCATGAAAGAGACGAGCCAAGATGAAATGACATAAGATGTCCAACGGACAACCACAAAAGCAGGTCAATGCGACTCAAGTACAATCCAGTGCAAATACATAGCGAGACTGCCAAAGCAATTCTTATGACTATTCTCCATAAAAACGAAATAGTTAAGTAATGGTAAGACTCTCGGAACACAAGCCCATCAGAAACAACGTGGTGATGGAACTTCAGATACCCAAAAAGGGGAATGAGAGAAGGGAACATAGAAATGACAGTGGTGAAGATCATCATCCTTCTCAAAATAGGAGAAGAGCAGTTGGTCATCGTGACCATGAGCAGAGGCCTTTTCCAAAGCACTTCAACAAACAAGCAAGCAATTATCTAAATCAAAGTGACTGTGAAAATTTAAAGGGTAACCACATTAAGCAAAGATTATTTTAGAGAATTTCCATCCTCAACTTTCATGTAGCCAATGACGATAAACAACCAGGAGCTTGGATAGGCAAGTTGTCCTGGCTTTTCCAATTAATCCTATGGCAGGTTACAAACAAATCAGTTTTCCATTCTACACCTCAAGGTTCCAGCTTTTGATTAGCAGCAAATGATAGAACAAGCATGGGACAAGGGGGGCCAACTGGAGATAACCACTTGGGATAAATTTATGACTGCCTTTCATCATAACTTTTAGGTATATACCCGACAATTTCTTCTTGGCCCTCAAAAATATGAAGCAACAAGACACCATGACTTCTTACTTGAGAATTCTGCACTGCTAGCCTACTTGTTGAAAATATTTCGCATTAAGGTGTCATTACCATGCATATTGAAGGACTCAAAGAAGGATACATCAAGGCTTTGAGGTTCAACAACATTTAACAATCAAAAACTTACCCAGTGGTCGTCAAGCCTGGCCTAGACCAAGACTCTCCAAAATCCTTCCAACAACAGGAAAAAATATAAAGGTATTGCTTAAACTAAAATCACTCTTATTTCAGCTTTAAGAGAAGAGTAGAGACTTTCTATCATTGTTTATTTACGCTCAAAAGGGCTTTGTTTTAGCTGCAAGGAGGTTTGTTCAAAACGATATAAGTGCAAGACCCATGGAAGGATCCATATGATTGAGTTGTTGGCAGAGAAAGTGGACTAATATGCCCATATGGCAGACCAAGAACAGCATGAAATCCCAACACTATCTTCTTTGTGATGATGGGGATCACTCAATACCAGACTTTTGAGTGAAATTTTCAAAAAATCAAAATCAAGGAACGAACTGTGGTGAATCTCATTTATTCCAGCTGCAATCTTAACTCCATAGACTTAAAGATGGTGACTTCCATGAGGCTGAGTTTTCTATTGCAAAAGTTGCAAGCCTCAGTGGAGAATAACACCATGATAAACTGAAACGACATGAACAAATCGGTTGAAATTACAGTTGGATGTCTGAGAATTGAATTCCAATATTTATGCCATAACATTATAAGGGCTGATATAGTCAAGGGGGCATAATGGTGGAAAGCACTAGGCAAATTTCAGACAAATCTGAATGATCTGTTCATAACACTTCAGAGAGGAGAGCCACTGATTACAACCAGCCTATATCCATCGTAACTCCGGATCTACCAAGCACCGAGAGGGATCTAGGCTGGTTTAATAATTAATAATTAAATTTTTCATTTTATTTATTTATTTTTAATTTTATTTTATATTTATATTTATCTTTATGTAATTTGACTGAGTCAAAATGCTTTGCCAATTACCGGGCTGCAAACATGTGTAGATGAATTGATTTCTTCTTGCAAAATAAGGAAACAGCTTACTAAAGGTGAATTATGATATATACTACAAATGTAATTCTATAAAGAACCTACATATGAAGGTGAAAATCAGAACCAGGCAAGAAAAAAGAAAGTGAAACAATTGATCGATGTGTATGCAGATGTTTTCTGGGAACCTACCACTGGATAGAGTGCAAGAGCACATTATTGAGTTCAAACCAAGTTCCAAATGTCTCTGGCCCTCTCGCTTGGCTACTACTAGATAGGGGGCAAGAACACATCATTGGGTTCGAAACAAGTTTCAAATGTTTTTCAGCACCTACTAAATTATTCAAGAATAAAATACAAAAAGTAATCCAAGAGTTACTGGATAAAGGTCATATAGTACTAAGCAAGTCCCCTTTTGCATCTCTGCTGTCATCACCACTATAAATTTTTGGTTCGGTAATATTTATAAAGATTGATTTATCATTTGGGTATCATCAGGTGAGGGAATTTTGAACTCATCATCACCACTATGAATTCCAGGTAATGTGTTCTAGATTAACCAATGTACTCCAACAGCCAAACTTTCTATATACAAAGAAATAAAAATGCAAATTTGCAATGTCTGAACTTTTGTACCTAGAACATATCATCAGTAAGGATGGAATCAAAGCTGTCCCAAGTTCCAACTAAAATTCAGGCTAGTCTTGGTTCATCCACTCCAGAGAATGTGAGCTAGTTGAGTGGATATCACAGATTGTGCAGCTTCTATTATTACTGATCTGTCAAACAAGAATCAATCCTAATGGACAGAAGCAGCAGAAGCTACATTATAGCACACGAAAAAGGTAACAGTTACTTGCCCACATTTCTAACTACTCTTTACAGTGGAATACAATGCTTCAGGCACCAGCATAGAGGATGTGCCTATGCAAAACCAGCAACTTATTTATTTTGATATTGATAAGTATGCATCAATGACGAGAAGAAGTTGGTTAATACATGCTGTATAAAAGTTCAAATAATATTTGTTCAGGCAACTCTTCATTTATCCAAGGTTCCAAATAGACCAACAAAAGTGAGTATTTATTATACCGAAGAGATCTGCACAAGCAGCAGTCGAAGTGAGTAAACAAATTACAAGGTTTTGAATTTATAATTCAACATAAAGGCAAAAACGATGTTGTGATTTCCTTATCCCAGCTATTGGAGTTGCACCCTATATATGCAGTAAAATCAGTAGAAGGAAAAACTATTGATTGAATATGTCAAGAATGAAAGGGCTATTCCTATGTTGCAAGACTCAGAGAAGATGCAAGAAAGAGAACAAAGACACCACCCACTGATGTGATATTTTAAAAGAAACTTGTAAATATTTTGTACCTACTTCCAAATTTAAAGAAAAAATCTTAGCCGAATACCATTATCCAGCAGCTTATGGTCACACTGGCTTCTTTAAGACCTATTCCAGCATAAGGAACAAGTTCCTTCGGAAGTGACTTAAAGCAAACGTGAAAAAATTTGTTGAATCATGTGAAACTCTGAAGAGTTTGAATATTGCAGACACTGCCAATTCCCAATCAAATGAGGAAATCCATTATAACTTCAAACATCCTTTTGCAGGGGAAAGTAACACTTAGCATTCTCAGATAGATGGGAGAAACAGAGATTACTAACAAATGCTTAGAGGGGTACTTGAGAAAGTATGTTGCAGGCTAGCAAGCTTCTTGGCTAAACTGGATGAATTTGGAAGAAAACAGGAACAGCAAAACCTATAACATATCCATTGGAATGTCGCCATTTAAATCCCTCTACAGTTATGAACATTATCTTTCCTTACTGATTAATTGGACTGTTGAAGACATCCAAGTGCCATCTATTTGTGATGTCCTTGAGAAGTTCCGAGAAACAATGAAGCAGCTGAAAGTGTTAATTTAGAGCAGTTTACTTCAATTTCTTCTTATTAGCCACTGTTTAGCAGTCACATTAACATATAGTAAGATGCAGATAGAACATTAATAGATCAACAGAAAACAAGTCAACACAAGAGACACCAAATGTGGCGGCTAGCCAGGGGCAAACCCCAATGTGGGGAAACCCTTTGAACAATTCTTCTATAATCTTCGATAGTTCAGCAGAGAGAGAATTAGTACAAATACATAAATCTGTAATTTTATGACAACAGCAGCAAACCCTAACCAGCAAAGTCAAATCTGGTCAAACAAGATGAAATTGACCTTCAATATGCTTGGTCAATTTCCCGGTCATCTATGCCTCCAACAGCAAGAAAAGGCAGCCCATAAACAGTCCAATAAAACCTAGTCAAACTACAGTCAACTGAAGTCAACCTGCTACCACAAACTAGGGCAATCAACGCTGGTCAAACCAGAGGTCAGAATGCCTCGATTTGTGTGCCAGAATTTGCAGCCTACATAGGAGAGACAGTCACACTAAAACCGCAGCCCTGAAATGTCCTTGCTGGTCAAAGAGATGACTTGCAGCTTCTGCGTCTCCCTTCCTTGCCTTTCTGCGTCCTCCTTCCCACGTGTGAGTTGCTCCTTGTGTAAACCCAATGCTAAGGAGAAAGAGAAGAATGAGTGAGATGAAATGATGAAATAATGCCTCAACTTCACTTGTATTTATATGAGCATGTGTGCCACACATTTAGCTGCTGGCCAACCTTGACAATTTGTCAAGTAAATACAAATAAATTCATATCTCCATAAATACTTGTCGGAATCGGATGATCGTTCGATCAATTCTACACATCTCGAAGAGAGGAATCCAAGAAAAATATCAGCGGCCATAAATAAGGTGACCCACATGGAGTTTGGCCCCAGTTGCCAATTTTAACAAAAAGAAAATCTCAAATTCGCCCAAAACATGATGAACTCAAAATTTGCTATTATGGTTCTCTAAAAATAAGTTGTCAAGGAATTGATGATTAGTGCTTATTCTTCTGTCGTTAAGGATGAAAATTACTGCTGTTACTACTGATTTAATGCTGTTGGTGCTGTTTATTTACTACTTTTCGAGGCCAATTAATCCAGATATTTGAAATTTCCATTGCGAATTCTTTCAATTATGGTAGCAGATTGCTAGGTTAGGCTCATAACATTTGGTAGGACCTTATTTATGAGATTCAGCTCTTTGGTCTGATTCCCTCTCTTTCAATTTTTCTTTGTAAAGAGGACCCAAGAATAGGAGATGCCTTCTTCCACCTAACAAATAAGGAAAATTATCCGTTCTAAAAATTGTCACTGTGGACACCGACAGACAGAAACAAATTCGTGTGTACCGTAAATCTTATGCATACTTTCCTTGTTTTGACTGCAACTGACCACTGTGCGGAAATCAAGTTTCCAGCCATATTTAGGGAGATAAAAAGAGTAAATCTGCTCATAACAATATGAGAGTGATCCATAATTTTACAAAAAAAGGGTATCACAATCCTATACTGAAATCAAAAGAGTTGCAGATAAAGGAATGAAAGCCATTTTCGAAATATCCTAAAAGTTGCAGGACAAAAAAAAACATTCGGTAGACGAATTAGTTTTTCTATCTGAGAATTACATGAAAATATCATGGGCGCTCGGCCATGCTTTTGTCAAAAAAGCTAGATAATTGACTGGATTTTAAGGGAAAGGGGAATTAGATGCTAACGGCAACAAGCCTTCTTTGTCAAGTAAACTAAACAAATGTCTGGATCAGAAGAAAATAAGGAATTTGATGATAATAACCATACGCTAAAGACGATTTTTGGTAAACATCATAAGCTACGAATGTTTTCATAAAAAATTTCAAATTGTTTTTAACAAAACTGAAAATTGACAGATTGCTTAGAAAAAAAAATGGTAAAGTTTCGCCCCCAAAAATTTTTCTCAACGCGACGATACCTGAAACCCTGGCGATGTTAATTCCGAAGTATGGGAAGGCTGAAGAATTAAACACTTACGGCTAAAGCTGTTTGAATAGCTTCAATCCTTCGCGCCTGTCGTTCTGCATCAAGAGCCTCTTGCTGCCGCCGAGCTTCCTCCCGTGCTTTTCTTTCTCGCTCGATCTTAATTCTGGCCTTCTCCTTCCTTTCCTTCTGCTCGCGCTCCAGCTTCCCTTTCGCTGCCCTCAGTTCAAAATCCATCTTATTTACCTCTCTAAAAACCTTAAATTATGACAAATCCTCCAAAATTTAAGGAACAGAAGAATTTATAGACTCTTTTCAGAGGAAAAGGGACCAGCTCAAGCAATCTCTAAAAAATGCGTAAATCTACAGCGGATCCGTTCAGTTTGCGTCGGCCAAAAAGAGAGTCGTCAATTTGATTGGAGAATAGCACAGCCAGCGGATGCTCGCAATTTCATTTATATAATTTCATCAAACGGTGCTAGGATGTCACACGGAAGTCGTTTTTTTAAACAATTTATGCTTCAATATTGTATGGCTCAAATGTTCAGGGTCATTGCTTGCGTAGTTGGGAACATGTTTCTCATTGTGACATGGGTGGGTACAGATATGACAGAGGTTTCTAGATATTTCCTTAATATTATTTCATTGAGAGAGAGTGTTTTTATGCAACACTATAATGGAAGGATGTTTTAGATTTAAAAATTTAATAAATATCAATATTGATAAAATTAAAAAAAAAAACATTTAAAATCTTTTGGTTAAATTTTGTAATTTTAAGGTATTAAAATTTAAAAGGAAAATATAATTATAATAAAGATAATATAAAATAGTGTTATGGAAAGGGAAAAATGGGATGGCTTTTATTAGAATGGGAGAAGTAATGGGAAATCATATTACTTAGCAATGGGATGTATAATTAATATAGGTTAGGTAAAATAGATTTTATAGTTAATTTGAGTTATTTGAAAGGTGGTTGTAAATAAGATATTTTAGAATGATAGATTGGTTTGTAATTAGTATGGAGCATAGATTTAATATAAGTTGATAGGGATTTTTCTTTAGGACTGTGAAAATTTTGGAAAAAAATTACACTCTTCTCATTTTATGATATATCTTTATGAATATGTAGTGGCATGTGGCATGTTTTCTATATATATAAATGAATGAATATTTTCTTTATATGACATATGTACATGTAATTATTTTATACTTTATATAAAATTGTATTTTTTTGTCTGAAAATGTGTTTATAGTTTTTCCTTGTTTAAATTGTATTTTTGAATTGTATATAAAATACATAACTTAACTTTTTTAAGTCAAAAAAACTTTTGTTGGATTTAGACAAAAAAAACATATATCAAATCAAAACATATAAAATATGAGACTAATCAACTTCAATATTATTTATATAAAAAACTTATTTTTTTCAATTGTTTATATGTATATACATTAAAATTTTAAAAACAATATATAAATATATACATTATTTGACAATAAAATAATTTACATAATATACTTCAAATGTTTTAACCTAGAACTTATTTTTTTCGGTTTATATGATATATACTATAAATAAAAAAATAAAAAAAAAAAAATAAAAAAAAATTAACAATATATAACATATACATAGTTGGCATTAAAATATTTTGCATAACATGTGCATCCAGATCTACACATTAAAATGTTTTTTTGTTATTGATAACCTACATTGAATTTTTTTGTTGCTATCAATATTTTTAAATGTCACATATTAATTTTATATTATGAAGTGAATGAATTACACATATCACTCTTAATATTCTTATTAGTAAATACTTCATATTTTTCTTTTCTTTAACTTTCAATTACTTTTTTCTTTGGACATTGAATTATAAACAATATTAAAATATTTTTTAAACAAATTTTTATATATCTAGATATATGTGGAGTTGATATCATATAAATTAGTTAACACAGAACTTCAAATAGTTTATTTAAATTGTTGAAATATTTTTCAAAAGTATAAAGTTTAAACATCTTACTCACTCATTTTTTTTACTTCTAATTACTTTACATGAAATTATATTACCTCATATGGACAATTAACTAAACATTTATAACATTTTCATTTTTGTTTTTTATTATAGCCAATATTGCTTTTCTATTTGGAAAATATTTTATTTTTATTTTAATAGGGATACATGTCAACTCCATGTTCAACATGGACGGAATTACACATCGCCCTCATATTGGACTATAGAATGAATCTCACAGCTTAATCATAGAGTGAGCTAAGGTTAATTGGATTATAGCTAGCTCAAAATTCAAGTAGCCAAACCCTATGGAGAGAACTGCAAGATGAGCCAACTTTAGGAATGTGAGATTCAAGCTTAGATATGGAAATTGGTTGCAAATATTGACCCTGTTGTTCAATATCTATCTCTATTTCTTCAAAAAAAACAGCTTGGCATGGCTTTGGTTTGCATCTTTAATTAATGATTGGTTAGTGAAAGATTTAGTATTGATGGTTGACACAAAGTAGTTTATGGGGAATTTTCTTAGTAGCCTTATTCACTAAGTCACTACGCATTTCAATTCCACCTAGTCTACATCTATTTGAATTTTGTCAGGTGTTATTTGTGGTCACCGCCATCCTTGGGCTCCTTGTAATCTTGAGAATTGAATTTCATATGGTCTTTGAGTTTACATCTTCCTAGGTTGTCTCCCTTTGATATTCTCTTATGTGGGTTCGGTTCCTCCAAGGTGGAGCTTAAGAATTGGATGGGCTCTAGTGCTAGTCCCATCTCCTATCTCCCAAGGGAATTGATCAGTGTTCTAGAAGCAAACTTGTTGACTCTCTCCTTTTATAGGCATTTGGATAGAACTCTTTCTTTGCATTTGAATTCATTTCTATAGCTCTGAGGTGTTATAACTCCTATTTATTTCTCTATCATCTTTGTTGCTAGGTTACCCTCTTCAATGAATCCTGTAGGTAGAGGAATCTTCCCTACATTTAGAAAAAAGGAATGACAACAAAAGTACTCTTCACAATCCTAGTTGACCCCCTCCCTTCAAGACTCCTCAGTTTGTGACTAAGACTCGGTTGGAAGCAATGAAGGCAACCTTACACTTTTAGTATTAATTATTAAAGGAAACCAAGAATGAGATGGCAGGATGGAGACAACCAACTTTGTATTGTAAAGGAGTAATTTGGAAGTAAAATTCAGGAAGTAGGTTATGGACTCATTTTACTATATGACTAGAGATACAAAATTCCTTAAACTCATTGAACTATATTGGATGAGTAAAGCATTAATTACCCAGGTAATTGAATCAAAAGGGTAGCCAGCATCATATTATCTTACATAAGTTTCACAAAATGGAACAAAAGTTTAATTATCTCTATTGAGAATTCTTCAATATTGAAACTACTATCTATAGATAAGAAGACTCTCAAAGAAATCACATGGAAGACAATGACCAGTTCCCAACATATGCATGTATTATGTCAAATGCCATCTTGTTAGATGAGGAGTTGAGCTACAAATGTTATTGTCTAAAGTAGGGACACAAGACTTCAATCTAAACCCCTTTTCTTATCTTGTTATGCAAAGAGGATTGTCAACTGCATATTTATTTACTAGTTTTATTTTTGGTTGTTGGTGCTAGTAGGATAAGTAGGCATATATTTCAGGTTTTTACCTTTCTTTAAAAACTTTCAAATTTTTTGTAAGATAAAAAAAAAATTGATAACCCAATACTATTGTTGTGTTACTTTCCCACATCAGACAATAAAGCTTATACAATTATTGCAATGTACTAATAATAAGACCATATAGCTTACTATAAAGAGAGAGTGTGTCTATTTTACATCATAGTATACTATAGATATTATCACATGACAACATTTTCAAAAAAATAAATCATCATAGATCCAATGTAAACTCAAATCTATTGAGCATCAATAGAGATCAATTTTAAGGTGTAAATTTTTTTATCACTCTCGGTTCTCTATAGCCCAATATGACATAGATGTTGTATGTATATATTCTATGTCATATATTAATTGGTTCATATTGAAAGGTAAAATTTGATCCCTGTGGATACTTGATAGATTTGAGTTTAAGATGCATCTAAACTAGTGGTAAACCTTTGATGGTCAAAAATAGATATCATTACACCAACTTCATTATTATTATTATTATTATTATTATAAAAATGCTACTTATGTTAAAAACAAATAAAATGTGTCAATCTATAAACAAATTAATACAAAGTTAATTAGGTTTAATTCAAATGGTTGAAAGATAAAAAAATTATCCTCTCCACTTGAATTCAATTCTCATTTGTAACAAAATCTTGTATACCTAAAACCAACATTACACTAATTTCCAAAATAATGAACAAATAACCATTTAAATACGGTGCAAGGCCCTTTTGTAATGAAAATGGTGTCTGTAATTACCCCAATGGGGGTGGATGAACATGGACATGGTGGGGTCAAGGGGGGGGTGCCAACAATATACTTGTGACATACTTCCTTATAGAATGATAAGGGGGGGTGCCAACAGTATACTTGTGACATACTTCCTTATAGAATGATGGGTGCGGAGATAAGTTTGGTGTTTTTTCCTTGTAATTGGCTATCAATGCTAAAGGCTTGGGAGCTCAAGGGGGGGAAGGGTTGGCCTTATTGTGGCCTCGTATGCCTAGTGTTCGAAGCTCTGAAAGTAGGTCATTATCTCAGGGGCGTGCTCTTATGAAATTATGTTGTAGGCAAGCGCAGGACTATGAAATTTGGGACCCTAGTACATGGGAAACCCTAAACTATCGACAGCAATTGGGTGCAAAAGGGGCATGGCCAATGGTTTATCTCTATGTAGCAAACTTGCAGTCGATCCCACCTCCTTTCTCATAGTTTTCTTATGAGGTGAATCATAATCTTGTCAGGTCTGGCTTCCATTTCGATATGTTGAGTTATGTTGGATTAGTTAGGAATTTTGTCCCCTCTCTGGTTTTATTTGGTGTTTTGGGTTTCATGGTGCACTAGGCCTACCCTTCTATGTTTGGCACACCCTATATTAGTTTCCATTTCGACAGTCTGGTTGGAGAGATAAGTCACAGGCAATTTGTAACCACCCCTCCACCCACATTTACCCAAGCTAACTGGTTCACCGGGGTAAACATGTGACGAAGAGTCACTATGATATGATTCAACTCCCCAAGTACAATTAAGGAAGTGGAATCGATGAACCAAAACCAAATTGATCTTCCTCAAGAGCCACAAGAACCCCAGAGGCTAACCAACCACTCCAAGTGCCCAACCCCTGAGTTAACTTGTCTTTTGACTGAACTAGACCCTCAATCGCTCCCATGACAAGCCCTCAATGCGATCGAAACCCTCTAGTCGTTCCCACAACAAGGCCTCCATGTGACTGCAATCTTTTTTAGGCATTTTTGTGCTAGTGACTCTGAATTCTGAGACACTTTTTTCAGGGCTAGGACTCAGGCCTCTGCCCAAAACTTGATGAAATTCTAAAAAATGCTAAATAACAAGAATACACTTCCTCTAATGCAAAACTTGAACAAGGACCTGACTTGACTCATCGTAACCATGACAGGAATTTCATCAAACACATCATGAACATGTAATGTACAAGTCATAAAAACACATATGAACATAAGGACCATACTTATCTGAGAATCATCAAGAAGGTCTGATGCCCTCTCACATTAGTTGGACTATCATCTATTAGGTCATTAATTCATTAACTTTTCATCTACTAACTAAAACATGATGAGAACAATAACTCAAGATTGTCATAAAGCCATACTTATAACCAGCATATAACCAAATAAATAACAACAATAGAACAACCATCAAAGTCATATAATAACAAGTACATCTACACACAAAACATAAGATGAAAGAGCTCTTATTAACATATGAAAATCCAACCAAGTCAGGGACTTCCACATACCACCTGACCATAGATTGGGCTAAACCAAATCTCTCTTTCAGCCAATCTTGCACCATATTCCAAGCATAAATGTGGGATCTCATGGAATAAACCAAGAAAACTAAACAATGGCATCTAGAGGCAAAACCAACTTAACCCTCAACTAATGATTCCACCTCGCATTTGGACATCACTAACCATCACCAGATCGGTCTCTATCCAAGATTTCCTGGGCTCCAGAGTGTTTGTTCCAACTTGACTTCTAGGACTAGTAACTCAACCCACAACTACCATTGGGATCCAAAATGGTTTTCCAACCAAGGTTTACAGGAATAGTAACTCAACCCACCAAGGGCTCCAGAGCATTTGTCCAGCCAAGGCGTCTAGGACTAGTAACTCAACCTAAGTTGTTACAGGGCTTCGAGAGCATTTATCCAACCAAGGCTCCAGGAACTAATAACTCAACCCACATCCATAAGGAACATGAGCACCAACCAGAAAACAAAAGGTAAAACCCACAACACCATAACTATCTAGGAAATGGCAAGGCTAGGAAAAACCACTATCAATCCAGGCAATCCTCCATGCCAATAACAGATCATAACCAATAAACCATATGCATGTTCCATGCATGCCAAAACTAGCAAGGAAATCGTACATGCAACTTGGTACTTGCAAGAAAAACTCATTGCAGTTGTTGCTCCCACTATCCTCTTATGTTTTCCTTCTTTTGTTTTTCCTCCTTGCTCCAAATCCCAAGTATGCCACACTCCTCCAAGAGTGATCCAAGAAAACTCTAAGTGTCCAAGAGTATGAGGGAGAGAGAACTCCAAGCTAAAACTAAAAAAAGTTGTGAACTGATCCTCATAAGACATTTTATCATTAAGATCTCTATTTGCTTCATCTTCCTCCTCACATGCAACCTATGACCTTTCACCTTCCTTTTCTCCTATTGTCCATTATTTTCATAAATAAAATGCCAATTAATGCCTCTTTTCCTTTGTCATTACCTTTGGCAATTTCCATAGCCATTAATTAATTAGAAGTGATCACCATCACTATGATTTTGCCCAACATTCCGCTTGGAAAATGTGTCTCATGACCTTGGTTATTACTTTTCCTTTATTAACTTTATTACATGGATTTTAACCCGGGGTTGTTACACCATTGGAATTCCTGCTAACCCAAACTACATTTGGTGGCCTGGATCTCGTCTAAGGGAGAGACATTGCTGAGACTATTTTTTTTTACCTATAGATTAGGGGTTTCCAATCCTCTATCCTTCTTTGGGATTGCAGTCAATTGCATTCTTGTGAATATATGGGTGTTCTATATTTTCTAAGGATGTCCTTTTCTTGGGCAGCGTGGGAGGCTCTTCCCCTACATCTTGTATGTGGCCATCCCAAGCTAGAGTTTACATGTGCCTTGGAGAATTACACTATGCCATGTTAGAGTGGCCAAGTTTGTTAGGGGGTTGGTGGGAGGGATCAGTCAATCCGATCCCACCTGGAGGCTCCAACCCATGGAGAGGCAACAACCTCTCACCCAGTCCACTTCCATAAGCATGCTCTCAGTCTAGAAAACACTTGTTGCTAGCACATACAACTTAAAAAACTTTTGGAACAACTTCTCATAGATAGGAAAGATGACCGAAGTGCATTTATTTCCTTCATGAATGACCTTCAAAGGAATCAGTGGCATATGCATGACAAATTGGCTAGTCTACAAAGGGGACAATGGTACTCGAATGAAAACCTAGATCGTTTAGAAGGATGATTGGCCCATATGGAAAAGCATGTACATTGTGAATTCTAGCCTTTACCACTCTTGACTCGAGATCAGAGAATCATGCACTAGTAACTTCATCAGATTCATAATGACTCTTTATTGCTTATTGAACTTGATGGTATTTTGGTTTTTTGTTCCTTTCTGTTTCTAGATTTCCAAATCCTTTTGGCATCGTGTGATCATTTTTGGCAACTACATATTGGACAACAAACATGGTAAGAGTCAAGTTGGTAAAATTTTGGACAACAATGGACAATGATGTAATATTTTTGCGTACATGAAAAACCTTGACTTACAAAAATAAAATGGCATCTTCAATCAACATCTTTTAACAAATTCACTTTCCCAAAACAACAAAACAATCTGAAAAGAAATAGTGAAGAGTCTCAATCTATTTTCAAGATAAATCAAGCAAGTACTTTGTGAAAGGCAAGTTTTAGAAGACTAAAAGCCATGTAAAGATCCACAACTTGTAGGGAACCTTGAAGGGTCATATTCCATGGAGCCAATTCACTCACACATTTTCTTTATGGTCCTCATGTTTTAGTCAACTTATTTTACAAAGGAACATAAGTCTTTAAATATAATATATTATTAGGTTCTTAGATATAAATGATTTTTTAATATTTCAACCTTCACTCATTCTAAAAATAAATATATTTAATTATTGTAGTCTAACTTTTCTATATTTTGATTTTTTTTGTAATATTTTCTAGTGAAATTTACATGAAATCTAATAGAGATTTGTTGGAATCATAAGTTTGAGTTGTGAAATCTATAGAATCTAAATTCCCCAAAGTTTTTCTAGGGCATTGAATTCATTTATACATTTAAAACAACATTTAAAAACAAAAAACAAAAAAACAAAAAATTGTATAACTAGATTCCAACAAAAGAAACCAAAACATAGAAGTTTTTTTCCTCAAAAAAATGTTTAATTTTATTATCGCTAGAAAACAAAATTACATTTTGTTTATACATGTCATGCATGTATTCATTTGATGGTTCATAATACTTCTGAAAAAATAGCTTATGATGGCGTTGTTGGTTACAAATCGGATTTGCAAAAAACAGCAAGTATCACCTGAAACAATGTTGAAAAGTGATAGATGAGAAGTAGTCCTCTGGTATGTTTACAAAATATATAAAATTGGGTTGCATAAGTAGCCCCAGATTTGATGGTTCACTTGTTGAAAATATTAAATATCAGTAGTGCCAATATAAAAACAAAAGGCTATTGATTCACATCTTCAATAAGTGCTTTCATCCTTGATGAACCTCTCCTTTGAAGTGCTCAATTATTTCCCATGTCCCATGAACCAATAGAATAGCCTCTTTAGAGAGGGTGTCTGCACATGTATTGTGTTTCCTGTAGATGTGAGAAATAGTAAAATATGAGAAATTTTATTTGAGGCGAGATATGTCATATAAAAGAGGTTGAAACTTGAAGTTATAATATATGTTCAATCATTTTATCAATTTATGATGGGTTGCGAATCCCCAAAAATTTGAAGAGAAGTGATGTTTTGTTCCAAAGAAAAGTCCAGTAATAGCTTAAATGCCATGACCTCTGCATAGTTATTTGACCCTTCTCCCAACCCTATTTTCATATGATAAGAGTGGTTGTCGTGAATGTGTAGGACAACTCCGTCTCCACATAATTTAGGATATTCCTGTGCTACCCAATCAAAGAAACCTCAGGGGTTATTTTTGTTGATTTGAGGCTAGGGAGCAATTCTAGCGTAAGGATCATGGGATGGCTTAGGCAGAAGGTCCATAATGGCAAGATATTTTGTAACTGTGGTTTAAGAAGGAATCAATTTGTCATTGAAAATAGCCTTGTCCCTTGCTATCCAAATACCCCATCTTGATAGGAGAAGGAGAACAATGAAGTCTCTTGTTCCTTTGTTAGAGACCCACTCTTTTCATGCTTCCATAAGATTTAAACCCTCCCATTTATAGGCCTGAAAAAGCTTTGAAGAAAAGTATTGTCAAAGGATTTTGGTATAGGAGCATTCGATTAACATGTGGGTGATTAATTCCTCCATTGTTTTTCTTAAAATACACTAGTTTGGCCCTTCTTCTTTTTGCATTTTGCGCAGAAAATACCATGTGGGAATTTTGTTTCCAAAGCACACCACATGAGCAATCTAGATTTGGCTAAACAATTGAGCTTCCATAGGTGGCACCACCACAACTCCTAAGGACCCAGAGCTTGGTATGAGATGAGGGTTAGGTAGGCTTCTTTTGGAATGTAAATTCCCGATGAGAAGAGGGTCTAGACTAGTTCATCAGGGTGCTCAATTATGCGGATGTGTGCCTTTCGTTAGGCTTGTGTGAATGTCAATCAGGTTCTTCTGAATTGTCTTGGTAAGTTCAACTTTCTACCCAAAATCCATTTTTGATCTTTGAGGGGATTCATATGGGGTGCCACATCTTGGTTGAGAGCATAGCTCCATTTTGAGTGAAGGAGTGCAATTAGATACATCGGGAGGCAATGGGATTTGTTACTTCCATCCCAAGGATTGATCCTCAATGATAAGCTTGAGCCTACTCCCACTTTCCATGCAAGACCATTTTCAATGAGGGGGAAAGAGTTGATGATGGCCCTCCATACAAAAAAGGCATTTGGTCCATTTTTGTTGGAGTTATGAATCCAGTCCTCAAGGGATAGAGGGAAAATGTATTTCCTATAGACCATAAAATTCCACAGACTTTGAGAATAGAGTATCCTCCAACCTACTTTAGTTATCGATAATTTAGAGAAATAAGGAAGTTGTTTCAATCCACATACCCCCCATGCCTTGGGCATGGCAATTATGGTCCATTTGATCCAAGGAAAAGCGTACTATTCTAAGGTGCTAGCCCATAGAAATTTATATCATAGTTTTCATATTTTGGTGAGGGTGCCTTTCAGGATCCAGGAGAGAGACATCCAGTAAGTTGGGATGGCCTCCAACACTAATTTGATTAGAACTAAGTCCCCCACCCTTGATAACCATCTCGTGCTCCAAACTTTGAGACTATTTTCAATCTTGGCTAAGAGCCATTTCTAGACTGCATTAGTGTATGAGTTTGATTTTAGGAGGAAACAAGGTATTTGAATTCACTCTCTAGATTGGTCTGATTGAAAGGAAAGAAGTGAAGATGGGACCTCATCTCACCTTCGCTCAGAGCGAAAGAAGTGATGGTTATCTTTGAATATTGATAGCCATTCATGTGGCTAACTGGAATAGAGTAAGAGATTCTTTGATTGAACGAGCATCGTTTTGGGAACCATAATTGAAGATGAGGACATCATAAATAAAAAGGAGGTGGGTGATTCAGAGAGTGGGTGTTACCTTGAGACCCATCAAACCATTCCTTCTATGGGCTTCCTCCAAGGATCTACTAAGGCCTTCCAATAAGAGAAATAGAAGGGGAGATAGAGGGAAACCTTTCCTTAATCCATGTTTGGTTTTGAAGAAAGGAGATGCAAAACCATGGATGAGGACTACAAAGGAGGCAATGAAGATGCAACTCATAATCAATTTGATAAAGTCAATTCTGAAATCAATATGGGTGAGAAAAATTTGAATGTATAACCAACTAACTCATTCAAAATCCTTTGGAGGGTCATTTTTTAGGATTGCTCCTTTCAGATTACGTTGTTTGAGACTATGAAGTCCTTTCTAGGCAACACCTATGGCTTCATGGATTTGTCTTCCTTCTAGGAAGGAAACAAATTCCTCGGAGATAGATTTAGATAGGATGAGTTTGAACATGGGGACTATGGCTTTGGATATAATTTTGTAGATGCAATTATAGAGGGAGATGGGGTGAAAATCATCAAAATAAGAGGGGTCATTGGATTTTGGGATTAAGACAAGGAAGATAGAGTTGAAAGAGGTAGGGATATGTCTAGATGATTTGTATTATTCAAATACTCTATAGAGATCATCACCTATGAGTTCAAAAAGCACTTGGAAGAATTCAATTGACCATCCATCTAGCTTGGAGCTCTTGCCCTTTTGGAACCCGCTCATGACCTTCTTAAGCTCATTAATAGTTATTGATTCCATCAAGTGCTCCTTGTCATTTGGTTCCATGAATCTTGGGAAGAAAAGGGCCAGTTTGACCACCTTTACAATGGATGCCCTCTGGCTTCCTTTGAAAAGAGAGCAAAAATGATTTTTACCGAGAGCAGCAAGGTTCTCAAAAGAGGAAACGTAATTCCCCTCTAGGTCCCTTAGCTTCCGAATTGTATTGCTCATTTTCCTCCCCTTAGTGAAGTTTTGGAAAAACTTGGTGTTCTCATCACCTTCATCCAACCAGATGACTCATCTTTTGAGTATCTGAGTAGCCTCAATGTTATCCAGGATTTTTTTCTTCCTCCCTTTAAGGAGGGACATATTTTCCTTTGATTCCTCTAAATCATAGCCTTTTGATGGGTCTTCTAATATTGCCTTTAGATCAACTTCCACTTCACAGAGTTTCTGAGAGTCCCTGTTCATTTTGTCAACCAACCATTTTATGGTAGCTTCCTTCACTAATTTTAGATTCTGAGTGGACTGTCTTCATGTTGAAACATTAAACAAAAGGTTGAAAGGCCTCTAGGTGGCTTTCACTAGCTCTGTGAAACTCTTGTCAGTGAGCTAGGAAGAGTTGAATTTGAAAGGGTTGGGGGGTTTTTCCCTTATAGATTTTATTTCCACCGTAATTGAGGAGTGGCCTGAGCCACCACCATCCCAAATACAATGTTCTATAAGAAGCAGAATATCTACCAGATTCTCAACCAGTAGAAAGTGATCAATGTGTTTTGCAATTCGGTCCTCCCTCATTCTTTTGTTGTGCCAAGTGGTTCTAAGCTTGATTGGGTCAATGTCAATGGAATTATGATTTCTAATAAAATTGGGGAAATATTCTAAATTTTTGTCAGCCTATGCTATGGGTCCCCAGCTCTCCACTTCAACATTTGAGAAATTTTGTGTCCCCTCCAATAATAAGTTTGTCCTTGGCCATACATGATTTCTAAGATAAAGAGTCCCATTAAGAGATTTTATTCTGGGGGAAGGCATATATATTTAAGATGAGGAGATCTTGATTGAGATCCAAAGAGTTGAATTTGAGGTCGATGACTGAGTCCATCCCCCAAAATTTGAGGTTGTTAACAAACTATGGGTTTCACCCTATCACTTTGCCTCCCACATGTCCTCAAGATTTGTGCATATGAATTGCCATCTAGGGAGGATTCTTCCCAAAATGTGAGAGATGAGATACCCCACTCCCAAAGTTTCTAGAAGAGAATGACAAATCCCTCAAGTTTGACAAGACATCAAAGAGGCTAGAATTTTTTAGGGTTTGTCAGGCCCCTATAATTAGAGGGAAAGAAAGATCATTTGGTAACCCCTTTTAGGGAATTCACTACTCTAAGTGCCTCGTCATTTGAGAGTTGACGCCATGATGCCATGTCAACTGATTTGGATTGGATCATCATATTATTTTTCATCCATCTCGATGCATTCAGAGTGGAAAAAGGGGAGGAATCAGGTCAGGGGACCGTTTTTACCGATGAGACCCAGTTTGGTGACACGTGGTCTGAAACCTTCTAGGAGCATTTTGAGGCATCAAACGAAATTATTTGAGAGTAAAAAGTTACTAATTCAATGCACAACCATTTCATGTTGTTATACACACAAAGATATTTCCAACGGTGTAAGAAACGCATCAATCGGTGTCTGTATGCAAAAGTTATGCCACTCAGAAGTTGACCTTCCTATTTTCACACCTATAGTTCAGGAGGATGTTGTGTCAACCCCCATTATTCATGGAAAAGGGGCTAGCCACATGAGTATTATGTAAAAGACTCTAGAAGATTCCATATTGTAACTCTAGTTAAGAGTTGATGTAGTCAAAATTAACCACTAGTGGGCTATCAAGCTATGTTATAATCATGCCACTAGGAGGAAGAGGCATTCATTCTTTCGAGAGCATTTTGTTCCATAGCGGAGCAAAGATAGCAAGGGGAGATAGGAGGTAGAGAACATAGAGAGGATAAATGCACTATAGCAGCCCACAGTGCACAGGCATTACTTCTTTGTACTATAGCCATATTTTCCAGATAGAGAAAGGGAGTGAAGCGACCTCACCTTCCCGCTGGGTTTTCTGCCAAAAGGGTTTCCTAGAGAGCATATCTTGTGTCTTATGTGTGCGTGAGAACTTATTTTTTCGTTCTCTACTTTTCTGCATCATTTCCATTCACATGCATGCACTAATTAGAGTAAAATCTACATATCTTAAAGTTTAATAAAACTGTAACAATGTTGAATCTCATATTTTTAATATAATATTTTTTTTGTTGGATAGAAATGGTTAGTTTGATATATTGATTCTCAGTAGAAATGCCTCATTTCAGGATACAATAAGATAGGCAGAGCTCAGATTTCTCCTCGAAAAGGAACCAGATGGCTTCCCCCCTAGTGAGCCTGCGAATTCTGCAGACTATATTTCTAGTGATCTTCTCTATTTTTCCTGATTTACAGATACAAACAAACTGCTCCAATAAAAGACAGTAAAACATTTTAAAATAGCAGTTAAGGGATGGGATCCCAGCCTTTGTCTTCGTCTCTTAGAAGGACTCCGAGTGGGAGGAGAACCGCTTTGTTGGCTTCAGCATCAACTTCTTTATTGTTCTCTCTTTACATGAAGGAATTCCAGGTTCTGAAAGGAATTTATCAGGGATCTGATTCTGCTCATCAATCTTTATAGCCTTAGATCAGGAGGAGAAGAATTGTCCACGATGGTCTTAATGATAGACTAGGAGTCCCCAAATACAGTTGCCTCTTTGATACCCAGAGAAATGAGATGCTTGAGACCCTGAAGAAGAGCCAGAGCTTTGGCTTGAATGCTTGTATTGAAGCCCACTCCCCAGGCATATCTTAATTCAGTTCTACCCTCTACACTTTTGACAACTCCACGTGCACCGGATATACCAGGATTACCTTTTGCTTCCCCATCAAAAAAGAGAGTGTTTCTTTCCTTCTTGATGCAAAACTTAGAGAAGTCTACAGCCTCAAGACGAATTTGCCATTTTTTTAGAGACGAGGGATGTCTGGAAAAATCACTGAATTGGAGATCAGGATAAGTGCCCCATACAGCTTCTTGGCCGCTTAGATCCACCCTATCAATCTGATCTCCCAAACAGTATCTTAGATGGCTTTTGATTTTTACCCAGATAATCTTGAGGTCGCTCTTCTTGTCTCTGAATATCCTCTGATTTCTTTCTATCCATATATGCCAGCAGATTAATTTGGGGAGGGCGAGCCAGGCTACTTTGATGTGGGCGTTCTGAGAAGAGCCACCTAGGTACCTTAACTTCCAGTTTGAAAACAAATCGGAGCAGTGGTTAGGAAGGGCGAAGTCTACGCTCCACGATCTTAAGGCTACTTTCCATAGGTCAGTAGAAAACTTATAGCAGAGCATTAGATGGGAGGTGTTTTCTTCATCGACCCCACATAGCGAGCATCAGGATGGCCCTATGTAGCCTCTTCTTCGATTATTGTCATTCGTCAAGATTCTTTGATGGCAAAGAAGCCAGCAGAAAGAGTCTATTTTAGGAATCGTTGTTCGAGACCAAATGCCTTGCCAGGGCTACGGATCGGGGGGAACATGAGGTTGTAGAGAGAGCTGTCTATATCCTTGCGCGCTTATGTAGCGCCCAGGGGTCGGACCCCATCCCCGAGTATCAGATTTCATGTTTTTCATTGGAGCTTTGCCTGTTAAGAAGGATCATAAGATGTCATAGTCGCTGGAAAGATTCTGAGGCAGCTCAAGATTAATCCAACTCTATCATTCGCCATTCTCCCAGTGAGATATGTCCCACAGTGTTTTGAGACCTGCTCTGTCCATCCATTCTCTCAATAGAACCAGAGAGCGATCTTCAGACAAGGGATCACTGCCCATGATACAGTCTTCCCAGATTTTGATGCACTTGCCATTTCCAGGTATCCAATGCACATGGAGGTTAATTAAGGAGAAGGCTTTGGCGCACAATTTATGAACCATCGTTCCAGATATTGGTTTGGGATTGTCCAGGCAGTGCATTCTCTGCCCACAGAAGTATTTTTTCCACAACGGTAACTAACCCCAACCCGACTTTGGGCAATTATCCTCCATAGTAACTTTGCACCCAATGCGATGTTTTGTTTACTGATGTTCTTGAAATTCAGGCCACCTTCCATTCTGGGCAATGAGATTATGTCCCAATTTAATAGAAGAATTTTTTTCTCATTTGCTCTATCGCCTTTCTAGAAGAAATTCCTTATGTAATCCTCTATTTTCCTCATGATGCCAATAGGGGCCATCATGACTACAGATTGGTATATGGGAAGACTGTTCAAAACAGCTTTGACAAGAACTGTCTTGCCAGCCAGATTGAGCCAATTGAAGCCCCAGGAGTTGATTTTGAACTTAAATTTTTCCAACAAAGGCAACCAATCTCTGCTGAGGACCATTTTTTGGAAAACAGGGAGCCCTAAGTACTTGAAAGAGGACCATGAAGAGGAGGCTGCGAAGCCAAAGCAACTGGAGATAGCTTGAAGGGATCTGGTAGAGGAATTCCAACAGTAGATGTGACATTTGCCTTTGTTGAGTTTGCTTCCTGAGTCTTCATAGTAAGCATCCACCACATCTTTGAAATGTTTAGCCGTGGTCAAGGAAGCAACACCTAGTAGAAGGGAGTCATCTGCAAATAGTGCATGATTTATATTTTTGACACCTCTTGCGATGTTCAATCCCATTATTTATTGATCAGTCTGCTTTTTGTTTAGGGGGAAGCTAATAACAGAATCTTGGAGGACAAAGAGCAAGGGGGAGAGGGGACACCCTTGTCTCAACCCTCTAGAGGCTTTGAAGAAGTCAGTAGCCCTCCCATTCACCAAAGGGGCAATCCAGGGCTCACTAATGCATGCCTTGATCCAGTTGATAAATTTGAGACCAAAACCAAATTTGTGGAGGACATCGAACAAGAATCTGTGTCTCACCCTGTCAAAGGCACTTTCAAGGTCTAGTTTGATAACCACTCCTTTCTCTTTCCTGTTCAAGCTTGAGTGAATCGCCTCTTGGACCAGAATAAAATTGTCCACAATCTGTCTTCCCTGAATAAAACCTCCCTGGTTCTCAGGTATGATGTCAGGAAGGATGGTTTTCAGTCTTTTTGCTATCACTTTCGTTATCAACTTATAGCCTATATTGCAAAGGGAAATAGGGCAAAATCTGGTGAAGGAGTTGGTGCCTTTTTCCTTAGGGATAAGGGCCAGGAAAGCAGAGTTGGTGCTTCCCCCGCTTTTCTGACAAGCTTGAGATTTCCGGACCATTCTGCATAAATATTTTTCCACAATCTCCCAACAGTTCTACAAGAATCTGGCAGTAAAGCCATCTGGGCCCGGGGCTTTATCTGGCTCCATTGCAAAGAGAGTAGTTTTTATGTCATTGTTGGTGACTTCTGCTTCTAAAAGCTGATTCTTTCTAGTAGTAATCAGAGAGGGTACCTCGTCCACTAAAGTTGATGCGTGCCCCAGGCCCTCTTCTTCATTATATAGATTTTTGAAGTGGAGGAAGGCAACCTTTTTTATACTTTGTATGTCTCTGTGATTTATATTCTCTTCCTTGATTTTTGAGATGGAGTTGAAACTTTTCTGGGCTTGGGCTTGCTTGTGGAAGAAGGAGGAATTCCTGTCTCCAGCCTTGAGCCAGAGCCTGTAGGATTTGATCCTCCAATACTCTTCCTCGGCCAGACTTGCCTTGAGAAATTTTTCCTGAAGGTCAGCTTCCTTGTCTAGAGTTTCATTTGTGATCTCTTCATTTTCCGAATTCAGGTTATGAATCTCAAGACATTCTTGGATCTTTTTCCTTTCCACTGCTGGGTTAGAAAGGGATATTACCCAAGATTTCAATGCAGCTTTCACTCTCCTAAAATTTTCCTCCCAAACAAAGAAGGCAGAGCCACTGACTGGTTGCTTCCACGTATCTTTTACTAATTGCATAAAGGACTATTCTTTAACCCAAAGAGGACTGAATTTAAAAGGAATAGGACCTTGATCCATATGAGCCAGCAAATCAATTTTAATGGGTCTATGATCTGGGACACTGCATGGGAGGATATGTATTTTAGATTCTAATCCAAGAAGAAGGAAAGTACTTTGAACAAAAAAGCGATCTAACCTTGCAGCGATGTGTCCCGGGCCGAGTTTTTTATTGGACCAGGTATATTTGCCCGATGAGGGATTTATGTCAATCAAGTCCCAGTCCTGAAGCAGGTCCTCTACCCATTCTCACGCTGGATCTCTTACAACACTTCCTCCTCGCTTTTCGGCCGGAGAAAGGGTAAGATTAAGGTCCCCTGCAATGATGATATTCACTAAATCTTCCATTTCTGCGATGCTTCTGATGGATTCCCAACAACTCTTTTTCTCACCTGCACTGGCTGGAACATACACAATGAAGAGACAGAGAGTCTCATCTGAATCTACGTGTTGCAGCTTAGAGAGCAGCCAATGGGTGTTGGCGACCTCTTTGATCTTTGAAAATTTGTTTGCGTTCGATAGGGTGCCCAGGCCTCCTGATGCACCACGAGCTGAAACAGCTTGCCCTTCACTTCTCTTCCACAGTTTTCTGGCGATATGGAGGAAGGCCTTGTCATCCATTTTAGTATCCTGGATGAGGAGTATATCAGGAGATTCGGTTCTTATCAGGCTTTTGAAAGCTTCTTCTTTTGTTCTGCTCCCCATACCCCTACAGTTCCAGGAGACAATCTTCATCACTTGATTTTAGAATGGAGAGCTCCTTTAGAGCTCTGGGACTGATTTCTGGTCGTCTTTAGAGTTTTTGCCAAGAGTTTCTTGAGGGTTGGTTGGCTTCCTTGAAGTTTGTCTTTATAAGTCCCCTGTTCTCTTTTTTCACGGGCAGATTTTCGGCCTCTCAACGATCTTCTAGCCGAGGTTTGTGAATCCCCTATTTCACCTTCTTCTTCTGAATCCTCAAATCCTTGCACTTCCTCAGCCTCTTCTGTGGGTATCTCTTTCGGTCTATCTGTATTAGCTTCAACTTGCTTTGATCCCGAGGGGGGCTCTTTGTGGAGCGATACTTCATTCTGCATCTCTATTTCTTGAGGATCTTCTGTTGCTGAGATTAACAACGTGTATTTGTTTCCTTGTTCTTCCATGGGGGGTGTTTGAAGCCCAGTGCCTGCCTAGGGGACTTTGCCATTTTTATTTCCGGTTCTAGGGGCTTTGTGAGCAGATTTGGTCCTTTTGACCTGAGTCCATCCTTCCTCCTTGCCTTTCTCCCCTTCACTATTCTTTGGGCAACCTCTAGCAAAATGGACATAGACATGGCATTTTCTGCACTTGAACGGAAGCTGCTCATAGTCCAACTTTTGGAGATGCGTCCAGTTTCCAACCTTAATCTTTATTGCCTCAGGCAAACCAACCTCAAGATCCACTTCAACGCATATTTGAGCACAGTCATATTGGTCTTTGTTGTTAGCTCGATCAATGAACTTGCCCAATGTGTTTCCGATGTGCTTAAGAGACTCCCAATTCCAACAATGCACTGGCAGGTTGGGCAATCTAACCCACATAGGGACGGATGTGGGAGCATCAACTGTTGCATCGAAATCAGGCGTCCACTTATTGAGATATAGCCCTTGAGGGCCCATGAAATAGGGTCCATTACGGAATATCATGTCCTTATCCTCCTTTTCAAAGAATTCAAATAGGAAGAAACCCTTCCCTAGAAAATAGGAAGTGACTCTGCTTTTGATCAGCGATGTCTAATTCCTTTCTACCGAGCTCTCCATGGTTTTGGGAGAGGTCCAAAGTCCAGTGAACTGTCCAACCAAAGCCCTCTCTACCAGTGAGAGGGCGACCTGAATCGACCCCTCAGGAGGGAGCTCAATCTCAGGGATGTCATCCAGGCGCTTGACAAACTTCGCAGCCTCAGTCGCTTTCTTCTTTGGGAGAGAATCCAAAAGTTTTATGAATGCTTCAGCATCAGAGAGGGGAGGCGGTGACGGATCCATTGCAATGACGTCTTAGCTCGGTCTAGGTGAGCGTACCCAAATTCCAGAGATCATAATCCTTCAATCGAACCCAGTGGAGGAACCTCCGAGGAGATAGGACAGGGATCACTGCGCGGTTTGGAGGTTCAACTCAGAGAGGGAGCAAAGGAGGCGCCGCGCAGAGTCAAAGCAACCTCTGGAGCGGCCACAGGGTCGATACCAAGGTCTCAAGCGCAAAACAGTTGTAGAGCGGGCTCGGTCAAAAATGTAGCACGAGTGTTGTTTATAAAGAAGAAGGACATATTTTTAATATAATATTATTAGATCTATTGTGATGAATTTTCCAGTGGAATATTCATGACAGTTTACGGATCATCAACCAAGGATTTGTTCTAAGATAGTATCAGTTTGGACCATTGACTTCTGCCTTTTCTAAAAGAGATATCACGAGGGTTATAGGTTATTCCTCTACGACGGAAGAAATAATGAGGTTTAGATGACCCTGATAGGAAGGGGCCATAAGAGGGAGAGAAAAGGCCGCATAACTCAAAACCAGATGGGTTATGGTAAGTCCAATAGATGTTATAACCCCAAAGTGATCCCAGCATGAAGCATTAACCCATAAGCAAAAAGAAGTATAAGCCAAAGTAGTAGAGGGCAAGGGGATATGTAGAGTACCCAAAAGTAATGTCAGTTCCATAAAAGAAGTGGTTGTATCATGATCTGGATGAGCATTAATGGCCCTGGGCCACTGCGCTTGCAAAATTTGTTGTGACACTAGTCTTGGTAGAGAAGCCAACAGGGATACCATCATTGTGTCCCCTAAATCTATAGCCAACGAGGAATGTGGGATTGGGTCTTCATCCATGGGGGTCAGTTCACTTTTGTTGCATGGTTGGAATTGCTCAAACCGATGCCTACTTTTGAAGGGCATTCTGCATTGACAAACATTATGGCCATGCTTGTGATAATGCCTTCGTTGGAAGAGTATTCCCTTATAGTCTAGTATCTATGTGTATTTTTTCCCCTTATACACTATCTCGGTTTCGCTCCATAATCCTACTCGAATTTCCAACAGCGCAAGAACCCTTGCAACCTTCAGTTCTTTGGTTTGCAGAAAAGACATATTTACTTCCAGAGGCTCACCCAAGTTCGAGCCAATTGCAGATAGAGCACTTTTCATCCAAAATATCATTGGTAATCTCGGCTTGCAGATTCATACTAGTATTTTTTCCATTCATTCCTTGTTTGGATCAAAGAGAGGATTCCATCTTTTGAGAAGTAGAGGGGTGGAGTCAATATGCTAGGGTTTCTTAAGAGCCCATGATGCCTCCTCCTTGTCTGCAATGATCAGTGTGAACCATATTTTGACTAAAGAATTGACTTCAAGCATCTATTTAATATGTTTCCCCCATTCTTTTTTGACCCACTCTTCCAGAGTATACTGGTTGAAGCGCCTTCCCCTAGCGCGACCTACTAGAGTGTGCTCAAACATGTGGAGGACTTGATGAATTTCCATGTCCTCCCCTAGCACCACTAATTTCGATCCTGTAATTTTTTTTTCTAATAGGTGGGATTTTCTTCTGGAAGCACTTGCTGACTCTATGGGGGAGGTAAGTGAGGGGTTCGAGAATGGGGGTTCAAATCCTCGGTCGACTCTTGAGATGGGTTTTGTAGGAGGGACGATAGGATTTTTGGAAGGGGAGGGGTAAAAAGGGGTGAATCAAGGCAGGAGGAAGTGTTCGAGTAAACGCAGGGGATCAATAAATCTGGTCAATATTGGGGCTTCGCTCACTTGATTATTAGAGATCGACCCAAATGGAGGTGGAAGGGTCTGTTGAAACCATAGATAAATGATCTAAATGGGAAATATAGTGTTTGTTGTGCTAAATTCCAATTCAAAATATAAACAAGTGCTTGAGGATTATGAGGTAAATTGCAAGTTAACCATGAGTTTTTATGTGTTTTTATGTAAATTTCATGAGAAAATTAACATAAGTAAAACATTGAAAAACAACATATATCAGACATAAACATCACCATAAACAGTAACACAACAACACATGATGAAGGAGTTCACCCCTCCTAGGCTACGTCTCCTTGGTCCATCTTCCAATGGCTTGGCTCTCTTCAATTATGCTCAAAAGTGTCAATAGATATATATTTATACAGTGCTCAAATGGTTCTGAAACCCATTCCAATGGCTTTAGAAGTCCCAAAAATGTCTGTCTAACCTCTTACTTCTACCAAATTGGAAAAAAACTCAACTAGATATGAGTTCCCCTAGGTTGGCTGCTATTCGCTCTACAAATTCCCCAAAATTCAGCACATAATCCACAATTTTGCCTCTAATTTCGCTAACTGAGCACCAAATTTCCCAATATCCGAGTGGATTTGTCGGGGCGCTTAAAAGTCTCTAAGGCCTTATTTCCAAAAATCATGGTCACATAGGGGTCCACATGCCCGGGGCCTAGGGCTAATTGTTCGCCCCCGCCGGCCGGGCCCTCACTTCCTCTGCCCGCGGTCTTGTTGGCAGGTTACATGGTATATCTGTTAATGTCAGGGTGCTGGGGCTACCCCTGGTCCCACCCCCTACTCCACTTGGGCATAGTGACCATGGCTGGGGCTAGCTTTGGCCCCTTTTACCAACTCCTGCCCAACGCATATTCAAATTAAACATTCCCAAGTCCTTTTAACAAGGACTACTGTGGCGTGTTGGTTAAGAAGGAACTTTTGTTGGAATGAGGTGCTGAGTTCAAATCATGTGAAGTGTGGTTTGACCTCTTAACAAGTTTTTGGTGGCCCCCATGCTACCACATGGTGGCCTCTGGTTGGGCCACGTGGCAGCCTGTGGTTGGCCACCAACCCACCAATGAAAATCGCCCAAATCAGCGTCAATGATATTTGGACAAGTGGAGAGACATGATTGGCCTAAGAAAATGTAGTCAGCTACCACATCACCTTCCACATCAGCCTGCCACATCAACCTGCCATGTCATTAGTACAGACTGTTGACTAGGCTGCCACAATTTTGCGAAATTCCCTTGTTTTGGAAAACGAACAGAACATGTTTCTGGGAGCATATGGAGACCGTTTCAAGCGAAATGAGTTGCGCCAGATTCGGAACAGTGAGCACTATGCGGTGATTTAGGTTCCACACCGATCTAACAACATTGAATTTTAAGCAAATTTTTGAGCACCTGATCACTCCTCCCCACTGGAAGCTTTTGGAGCCAAAAAGATCACTTTCATTTGTTCAGCAGGTGGAGGTACAGTTCCATTACCTTTCCAATCTCACATCCATTTGGCCTTGCTTAGATTGGTTCCTTTGAGCCCCACTCTAAGGTAGTCTACACTCCCTCATTTTGAAGATCTTGTTCTTCTGTCAAGAATGGTGTCTTGCTATGGTTCATAAAAGAATTCAGGAGAAAAATATTCAATGGAAGGAATTTGAACATTCTCTCCTTGATCTTCAATCAAAGGAGGCTCATACAACCTTAAATTTTCCACATTAACAACAACATAAATTTGCATATATGAAGACAAATCCAACCTAAAGGCATTGTCACCAATATTTTCCAAAATTTGGAATGGACCATATTGAATTGGTTTCAACTTTTTACCTTCTTCTTGGAGCCTCTCTTTGCTAATGTGAAGCCAAAATTCATCACCGACTTGGAACTTGTGATCTACTCGATGCTTGTCGTGCCTTGACTTGTACTTGCCTTGGCTCTTTTCACGCTAATCTTGAACTGTTTGAGGTACCATTTGGAATCGTTCAATGAACTTCTTGGCATTGTTCATGTCACCATTAGTAGCAACATCCTTATTACCAAGAGGGTACAACAAATTATGGCGCAAATGGTAATCAAATTCCCTTACTTGGTTCTCTTGACTCAAGCTTAAATGTACATTTTGAAAGTATGCATATTGTTGAACATAAATTTTATGCAAAACAAAATTATGCTTGAGTAAAGTAGCTACACTAACAATAGGTCTAGAAAGCATATGGTCAACCTTGTTGTATATACCTTTAGTATACTCGCTGACTAAGTGGAATTGTTGTAAGGATCCCATTTGTCGAAAGTGCCTTGATTGCCGCAACTTTGTCACTACACCATTGAAAATTTCTAAATGACATGAAATGGGCTTACCATATTGCATGAGGACTGCACCCATGGCATATTCGCTTGCAAGTACATGATTTGAACCGATCTTTTCTTTCAAGACATAAAATGCATTTTGTTGCTTGCGTCCCCACTAGAAGACCTTTTCCGCACTAGTCAATGTATGCAAATGAGCTGTGATGGAAGAAAAGTTAGTAATAAACTTTCTCCAATATTGGGCTACTCCCAAAAAACTTCTTACTCCAGTGATTGTCTTGGGCGTTGGCAAATTCATCATGACATAAACCTTGGAGGGGACTATCTTCAACTCACCTCCTCCAACAATATGACTCAAGCACACCAAATAAGTTTCACCGAAATCACACTTTGACATCTTCAAAAACAATTCTTCTTTCTTCAAAACATCAAGTACTTTTCTCACATGCATAACATGTTCATCAAGATATTTTATGAAAACTAAGATGTCATCTAAATAGAATATCTCATCTAGAAATGGCTCCAATACATCATTCATCATACACATGAAAGTATTAGGAGCATGGCAAAGACCAAAAAGCATAACTAGCCATTCAAACAAACCTTTCTTTGTTTTGAATGTTGTCTTCCATGTGTCTCCTTCAGCAATTCTACTATGATGAAATCCAATCCTTAAGTTCCACTTAGTGACATGCTTTCCATTCTTCTTGGGCACTAAAACAATAGGTGACTCGTATGGTGAAGGAGATGGTCGGATGATGCCTTTGTTCAAAAACTCTTAGGTTTTCTTTTGTATTTCTGCATTTTCCATTATTGACATCCTTTACATGCCAATGTTAGAAAGGTGACAATATTGTTGCAATGATATTTCATGTTGGGTCCCCCTCTTGGGAGGCAATCCCTTTGGTTCCTGAAACATCTCATCATATTGGCTAACTACATCAACACAATTAGATTTCAATTTTGTATCACAACCTTCAAACGCTTCATAATCAACATCATTCTTTGGTTTGATCATAAGAAGCACTAAATTCTTGCTTGAATTCACTAGTATTTTCATTTTCCCTGCATTAACTAATGAAAGATTTAGTTTCTTGCGATGAGCTCTCACAATATACTCCACACCATATTTGAACAAGGGGTACTTGTTTTCATGGCAATATAAGATTGTTTTTCTATCATAGAGGTAAGGACTACCCAAAACAATTCCTGGAATATCAAGCGGTACAACATCTTATTCAACTTTGTCAATGAAGTTTGTTGTGATTGCAAACTGAAGAATACATTTCCTTGTAACCTGTAAGTTTGTGTCCTTGCATAACCAACCCAATGGATATGGCTTGGGATGTGGAATGGTTTCAAGATTAAGTTTCTTGACTAAGTCTTTAGATATCAATTTTGCTTGAGACCCACTATCAAATATTGTGTCCACTTTTGTATGTTTTGCAATAACCCTCACATGAAATAATTCAATCCTTGTTTGCTCATTTGGAGTGCTAGTGTGACAGTTTGAAGTATTAGTGCTAGCGATGATTCTTTTCCTTTTATACCCATGGCTGTAATTGTAGTTTCATCACCCGAATTGGATCCCAAATCCTCTTGAATGATTGCATTTGTCTTTTATTTTCCTTTGTTGTTGAGTTTCTTAGGCCTCATCTCTAGATGAATCTTCCAACAATGGTCTTTATCGTGACCCTCTTTGGAACAATGTTTGCATGTTATTTTCTCTCCTTCTTTCTTAATGCTTGCATTTTTCTTTCCTTTGAAACCCCTTCCTTTCTCTCCACCCTTAAATGGATTCTTTTTACCCTCTTCTAGAATATTTTTCCCTCTTTCCTCGAGATGAGTGGCTTGTACACAAACCTCATCTAGACTATTGGGATTAAACATAAGGATCATATGCCTAAGGTAAATGTGTAAACCCCCTATATACTTCAACAACGTGTCTTGTGATTGCAAATCTACACCTAACATTAGGGACCTTCTAAATTCTTGGGTGTAATGTTGCACAATTTGACCTTTAAGTTCTCTAAAGTTCTACTAATTCATGATAGCTTTTTGCATATATGTTAGAGGGTAAAATTTTCTTTTAATTGCAGTAATGAAATTAGACCAGGAAATTGAGATCTTACCATATTTTTTTTATCTCTTCTTGTGTCTTTGCTTCACACCATATTAGTGCTACACCCTCTAGTCTCAAGGAAGCTACTTGAATCTTTGTGTCATCATCTTGAAGGTTTTGAATTCTGCAATAGACTTCCAACTGATGAACCTAATTATCAAGCTTCTATGCATTCACTTCACCATTATACATAGGTAGCTCAAATTTAATATCAAGTTTTAACAAGGGTGTTTTACCAATTCCTTTTGGGGTATGTTGATGAGCATGAGTAGGGTTGCATTAGTGGAAGAGGATGCAAATGCCTGTGAAGTTGAAGATGATGATGATGGTGGAGATGGTGGAGGTTTACCTCCATTTCCATTACCTCCTCCTCCTAAAGAACCTTCTACTTTTGGAGGCTTCGAGCTTTCACCTTGCAGTGTTGTATTCTTCTCTTCATAGAAGACTTTCACCATCTCTGTCATGTCAAAGAAAGCCTTCCTTAAAACCTTATCATCCTCTGACATATTTGCAGGCCCTCCTTCATTTGACATGCTTGTTGAAGCTTCAACTGCAATTTGAGGCAGAACTGGTGGTGGAGATTGTGGCAATCTTTCTCTCCTTATCTTTGTCCCAACTTTAGGATCTTCAACCAACTTTCCTTCTCCTCTCTTGAGCTTCAACCTTGTAAGCATCACATTCAATTGCAAATAGTTAAATCTTCCTTGCAAAAAGAAAACCAAGAGCTTTGATACCAAACTTGATCTGAATGGGAAAGTTAGTGTTTTTTGTGCTAAATTCCGATTCAGAATATAAAAAAGTGCTTGAGGATTATGAGGTAATTTGCAAGTTAACCATGAGTTTTTATGTGTTTTTACGTAAATTTCATGAGAAAATTAACATAAGTAAAACATTGAACAATAAAATATATCATACATAAACATCACCATAAACAATAACACAACAACACATGATGAAGGAGTTCACCCCTCTTGGGCTATGTCTCCTTGGTCCATCTTCCAATGGCTTAGCCTTCTTATGCTTAAAAGTGTGAATACATACATTTACAGTGAACTCCTCTTGGGCTATGTCTCCTTGGTCCATCTTCTAATGGCTTAGCCCTCTTCAACTATGCTTAAAAGTGTGAATACATACATTTACATTGCTCAAATGGTTCTGAAACCCATCCCAATGGCTTCAGAAGACCTAAAAATGCCTGTATAGCCTCTTCCTACTCCCAAATTGGATAAAAACTCAACCAGTTATGAGTTCCCCTAGCTTGGCTACTATTCGCTCTACAAATTCGCCAAAATCCGGCACCTAACCCACAATTTCGCATACAATTCCACTAACCAAGCGCCAAATTGCCCAATATCTGGCCATATTTATCGAGGCGCTTAAAATCCCTCTAAGGTCTTATTTCTTAAAATCGTGGCCACGTAGGGGGCCACGTGCCTGAGGGCAAGGGCTAACCATCTGCCTTCACTGGCCAGACCCCCAGTTACTCCACCCACGGTCTTGTTGACAAGTCACATGGTATATATGTTAGGTTTGGGGCGTTGGGAATACCCCTGGCCCCTGGTCCCTCCCCTGGTCCACTTAGGCACGATGATCGAAGTTGGGGCTAGCCCTAACCCCTTTTACCAACTCCCACCCAACGCATATTCAAATTAAACATTCCCAAATCCTTTTAACAAGGACTACTGTAGCGTGTTGGTTAAGAACAAACTTTAGTTGGAATGAGGTGCTGAGTTCAAATCCTGTGAGGTGTAGTTGGCCTCTTAACAAGTTTTTGGTGGCCCCCATGTTGCCACATGGCAGCCTCCAATTGGGCCATGTGGTAGCTTGTGGTTGGCCACCAACCCACCAATGAAAATCACCCAAATCAGTGCCAATGCTATTTGGACAAGTGGAGAGACATGATTGACCCAAGAAAACATAGTCAGCTGCCACATCACCTTCCACATCAGCCTGCCACGTTAGTAGTATGGACTGTTGACTGAGCTGTCACAACTTTGTCAAATTTGCCTATTTTGGAAAATGAACAGAACATGTTTCTGGGATCATACAGAGTCCTTTTCACGCGAAATGAGTTGCGTCAAATTCAGAACAACGAGCACTATACGATCGTTCAGGTTCCATGTTGATTCGACAACTTTGAATTTTGAGTAAATTTTTGAGCACCTAATCAATAAAGGGAAGACAGAGAAAGGGGAGGGATGTTTGTGAACGAGAAGAGGGGAGGCTTGTTGGAAGAGGGAATTGTAAAAGGGAGCAATGAGATTTAGCTGCCAATAGATGAGAGGAGGGAAAACAGAGGCACTGGATCGAAGAAGCTCATAGACTACCTCTCTTTAGAGAGTGGTTAATTGGAGGAGAAGCTTTCATAGTTGAAGTAACGGGTTGTGTTCGAGCAATGATCACTAAGAAAAAAACACATATGGTTGAGATAATTTTGGTAAATAGTTGCACAATCATTCAAGGTGGAGGAGGGGGGTATCCCAAACTTACCAGAGGAAGAGACTAAGGATAGATATGTGTTCTAACCGAGTTGGTGTTTCCTGAGGGAAAGCCCGTTCAATGGCAATATACACGACACCACTCGGGCCTATTCCCCTCCCTTGTTGACCGTCCATCTCACTGCCATGGAGGGGGATATGTGCCTTCATTAGATCCTTACCTTCAAAGCCATTGAGGGTTTGATGTCAGTTTCAAGGACTAGGAGGCAATGATGTAAAGATGGCAATACCCTAAAGGGGGTCCTCAGAATAGTCGAGTAAGATTTCTTCCATGGGTAAGAAAATTTACCCTAGTTGCCTTCATGCAGTGATTTCCTGAGTTTACCTGGCCGTTACGAAATAGCTTGAAAGTCATTTGTCTTACACCACCTTTGGAAGATGTGATCTCGTACAAGCATTATGTAAACAATTCTAAAGGTTTAACCGTGCATTAGAGGTTCAAGCTTAAACCATATTGTCTTGAAAAAAAATAAAAATGCATGGTTGACATAGGTGGCTTGCGTGGAGTCGTGGGGACCTTTGATGTTGAGTCCTGTCAAAGTGTGTCATAGGGGGTCATAGGAGGGCGTTGTTGGTGCTGGAACTACCTACAAGCCATCCTCGTTCCACCATCTCCCTCAAAATTACCGCTTGCAATCACCATTCCTTTTCCTACTAAAATTATACTTAAAACTGATGCTCCGCATTAATGTTTCCAAAACTAACCAAAACATAAAATAGTTACATGCCTATTTAACTTATATATTTTGTTAAGAGAACAAGAAAGCCAATAACAATATATTAATATTACACCTAAAGACCCACCATTAACATCAAAACCATAAACACGATCATAACAAATATCTCAATTATAATATATAGCTTCTCTAATACCATCATATTTTTTCCAAAACCTTTTTAGAGAAAGAATTAAATATTAATATAATTGATTATCCTTAATATTATTAGACATTACATTACTTTAATAACAATTTTATTATTTAATTAGTTATACATTAACAAATATTTAATTCAAAAATGATTAAATAAAACATTTTAATTTATATTAACAAATTTATCAAATATGTTACTAAACAAGTGCTACTTAACAGCTAGTATTTGAGGCTTAGTTTAAATATAGCTGATTAGAATATGAATTGCTCACAAGGTGTGAGATGATCAATTAAAGTCTCCATAAAAAAATAGAAATTAAAGTGAAAATGTTGTGCTAAAACGTTTCTTTTTTTGGTGAACGCCCTACCTCATTGGTTGTAATGAAGCTTTATAACTTTATTTTTTTGGTAGCGTTTGGTTCAAATTGATATGGAGAAACTTAAGTGCAACTCAATGAGATATCAATTCCCATAAATTTGTTTTGCACTACCAATTGTCTCCTACAAAGTTCATGGGAATTGAACATGATTGATATAGAGTTAAATGCAATTGTGTTTGTGGGAGTGAAGGCATGGGAATATGAAATACAACTTTTATTGTTATCACTCAAATAATGGCTCTTTCTTTTGTAGAGCAAAATTGAGTTGAGGGAATCTATAATTTGTGATTTAGTATTAAATTAATTTTTAAATTAAATTGTAAAGACATGTTAATTAATATTTATGAATAATTTGTAATAACAATTGTTTTACTAATTCATCAAACACCTAAAAGAATGCTCACCAGATTTTAAAATTAGGAGCTATACATCAATAAAACTTTCTTAATAAAATTAGGAAATAAATACTCACAAGATTCTAAAAAATTAATAACTAATTATTCAATATAATTATTAAATATTAAAAAGCTATGTGTAAACAGGGGAAAAAAAATTATTAATTAAAAAAACTAAAAAGAATATTATTGGAATTTTTTTTGATTATTTTTTCCTCTTTAAAATTTACCATCTTAAAAAAAACCATAAAAAAAAGACAAAAAAATACAAGTCAAATTAAAAAATAATAAAACAAAACAAAACAAAAACTACCATAATTTTTTTTTGATTATTTTTGTAAAAAAACTATAATCCATAAAATTAGAAATAATAGAAAAATCAAAAATCAAAAAGTTAAATAAAAAAGAAATATTATATATTTTCTCGTTGCTTAATTAATAACTACAAGTCCATAAACATAATTAATAATGAAATTTATAAAATTGTCTTACTTAATAACTACAATCCCATAAAAATAATTAATAATAAAGTTTATGAAATTGGAAGAGATTCTAGAGTTGCATTTTGGAAAGCTAACCATAAAAGTCGTTAAAAACAAAACAATCCAATATTCTAAACATCGGTATTATATATAATGAATTTCTAATAATTTTGAAGATTTTAAATAACCTTAATAAATTTTTCTTAAATCATAATTATTTCACATGTTACAAAGTAAGAATAATATAATAATTTTATATAAAAAACACATTTACCTATAATTAATATTTATATTATTTATTTAATAATATTTTTATAAAATTTAAGTGTTTCAACCAAAATAATAGATTGAATTGACATATTTTACTGCAATTAAAAAATGAAAAACATAAAGTGCCTCACTTAAAAAACAAAGAAAAATAAAGTAATAAGGTTGTTACACATAATTCTTCAGTGAGATTGGTTGTTCTTCGTAAACTATATGCGTTTTTCTTTGAAAACAAATTTAAGATATGGCTACCGCCTTCATGAAGGGCTTACGCAAGGAAGCCCTTACAACATTTCCAAACCTGAAGAAGAAAACGAAGGAAAAACCGGTATTATGAGAAAAAAATGAATAAATATGGTATGATTTTGGTATAGGTGAACATGATAAATCTAAAAAAGCCAATCATTATGCCCTGATTTTTGCTGAAGGTCGGGAAACAATTACAGAGTTTTAAACATAGTACATGCTCGAATGATGTGTGTGGGGATAAAAATTGTCAATATATGGAAAAATATATGGTTAGTTATAGGGAAAACTTCATATACATCATGCAAGAACTACGATCCCAGATCTGTAAAAGGGAAACGACTCAAAAAAATCTATATCTATAGATGAAGGAACTAAGAAAATGGTTTGGGTGAAGTTATAGTTTAGGAAAATTGCATTAAGAGTAAATATTTTTCACTCACCAAGTAGTTTGAGACGGTTCACAATCATAAAGATTTTAAAGGTGGAATAACAGATAAGATTGCTAAGATCTTAAAGAGGAATAACATAAGTACGCAGTTCTCTGCTTCTGGAACCATTAAGCAAGGTATGAGATCTGTCAAGGTTAGTATTGATAAACATCAGCTTAAAGGGATCTATAAAATAGATTGCTCATGTGGAAAAAGCTACATTGGTGAAACAGGTCGCTCCTTGAAGAAAAAGCTACATTGGTGAAACAGGTCGCTCCTTGAAGACTAGACTAAAGGAACATGGAGCTGATATTAAGAATGAAAGCTCTCGTACTTCCACCATAGTATTGATAAACATCAACTTAAAGGGGTCTATAAAATAGATTGCTCATGTGGAAAAAGCTACATTGGTGAAACAAGTCGCTCCTTGAAGACTAGACTAAAGGAACATGGAGCTGATATTAAGAATGAAAGGTCTCGTACTTCCGCCCTGGCAGAACACTCCTCAAAAACTAAGCACCTCATCTGTTTGGAAAACGCTTCAATTATCGCTAGGGAGGAGCAACATCATAAGCGAAAGATCAGAGAAGCTCTTGAGATTATCAAACACCCTCATAATCTCAACAGAGACAATGGGATGGAGATTAGTGGAAGTTGGCTTTCCCTAATCAGAGAAATTAAGGTAACCAACTCTTCTTAGTTTTAGCCCTCCTTTCTAATCTAAATAAATTAGTAACCTAGCTTTCATAAATTAAAATAATTATAATTATAATTAGTTCCTAATTAATCATTCACAATTATAATAATAACTATTCCTTTATATATATATATATATATATAAACAAATTAATTAATTAAATTAGATTAAAAATTTATTATTTTTATTAGCGATTCTAATAAATCATTTAACGCTAATTATTAATATGGATTTATTCTTTAATATTTTTAATATTAATTATAGCCAATAATTATTAACTATTAATTTCATTTTTACTAAAGTTAATATTAATCCAAAACACTAAATTATATTATATTTATTAAAATTTAAATGTTATACAATTACAAGGATATAATATTAATACTAATTATATTAGCAATAAATAATATAATAATAAATAATATTTACCATTAATATTGGGAGGAATTCAAATTAACAAAATATGTTAAATAACAATTCTAATCTATAAACAATTATATTAATATAATAATATATTTATGAATACTAATTATTTAATATTTAATATTATATTTAATAATAATATAAGATTATTCTATTATTATAAATTTAATAACAATAACCAAGATCATATATTGAAACTAATTATTATTATTAATTAAAATAATTATAATTATTATTATTATTATTATTATTATTAACATTTAATATTAATAATAATTTATTATAATCAAGTGAATCAAATTAACAAAATAGCATCTCTAATTTATAACAATATATAACAATTTATATTAACAATTTTAATATTATGAATGCTAATTATTAGTATTAATCATTATATTAATAATAATAAAAATTATTATTCCTATTAATAATAACTATTAATATTAATAGTTATTATAGTTACAAATCTATACATTAGTATATTAATAAAAATTTTAATACTGATGAATTATAATATTATGAATACTATTACGCTTAGTATTAATTTATATAATTCTACTAATATAAAAATTATTATTAGGCTTAATATTATATACATATATATTTAATTAATTTATGTTATAATAACTACAATTATATTTATATTTATTAATAATATTCTATTTATATTATAGAAATAATTTTAATTTTATAATAATTAAATAATTATTCAAAAAAAAATATTAAAATTAATAAAATGGAACTATTAAATTTAAAATAAATGAAATTTAGGCGAGCCTTCATCAAAGAAAGTGACGCCGACCTTCTTTAATTTTCCCTCCTCTTTACTATTTATCTCTCTAATCAGCGCTTCTTCTATCAAGCATTCATTTGGTCCTGATGATGGATCCTGGTTGGGATTTGAAACGTTGGCAAAAAATGGTTCTTACTGTGGATTCTCCGGTAACTAAATCAAAAGAAATAAGCCACACAGGTCTACAATCCAATATTGAATCATGTTATTGTAACAAAATCAATTTATAAATTAAAAATTTTCATATTAAAAATAAATATTTATCGACATTTACCAATTAATTTAATTATATAAAAACATATATACTAATTTAAATAAAAATAAATAAATTATAATGACTCTATAAGAAATGTATTTATAGAAAATCAATTACTTTGTAATATCAACTACTTTTCTTGTTAGTATTATTCTCATGTGATAAGTGCAACTTTGAATCTAGTAAATTTCAAGATCCTAAAGTGTTATCGTAAAAGAGCTATTAAAAACTTTAAAAAGTAAAGTGTTTTTCACAATAAACCGGAAAACCACGTTTTACCAAGTTTTATTGATCTAAAAGAGATATAAACCCTTAATGGTTTTAAGACTCATTAGCCAAATCATCAATTTATAAAGGTTAGATAAACTATCAATCTATAAATGGGGAAAAAAATTAAATAAAAATGAAAAAGAAAAAATAATTAATACGAAAGAGAAAAGCAAAGAATCATATGAAAAGATAGAACAATTAAAGGAAACAATAGAAAGATAAGTAGAAAGTAAACCGATTGGCCATCCCATTATCGTAGCTCTCCCCGATTCCTCTTGTTATTACATTATGATTTTCCTGATCTACTAGAGAGAGTATAAGAGGTTTATTACTACCATTGTCATATAAAAGTAATTGCACCTCTATAGGAGTTTCTAATTGGGTTCAATTATGGATGATAAGTGAATTTATGTTTCCTATATTTTCAAAATTCTTCCACATTTTGCAATATCATTTACTTGGTTTATTTTACACTACCTACTCAAATTCCTATCTACTTAGGGATTCTTAGTCATTACAAAGCAAATTTCCCCTTCCCTAAGATGAATTCATACATGTATGGCTGTTCTTAGGCATTGTTGGGTGGATTTCGCCTTCCCAAGGATGAATCGTTACTTACCTTAGTGTTCTTAGGCATTATTAGGAAAATTTCTCCTTTCCTAGGTCGAATGTCTACTTGGGTGTTGGGAAGGTTTCTCCTTGCCTAGGTTGAATTCATACATGCTTGTCCATTTTTAGGTATTTTTGGGTGGATTTCTCCTTGCCAATGGTGTTTCCTCTCCCCTAAGCAACAATCTTACATGTTGGGTGGATTTGAAGCTAGTCTCGATTGTCTAAGATGACAAGGGCACTAGACAAGGTCATACATAACCATAAGAGACCATTAGCATTCCATTTTTTTATCATTCACTTGAATTTTTTAATAATTGAGTACATGGGTGTTGAAATCTATATGGTAAAGAAATTTTCAATGTGTATCCATGGTAGAATGCAGTGAGTGGACCAGTGATAAACAAATCGAACATTATCTTATATTGTTATTGTATTGATATTCACTACTTGAGTGATTTAGATTATACCTATCTCCATTAATCTTGGGAATTGTTACCTAAGGATCCATTAATTGTAATTATTCATCAATAATGTTCAAAGGTCATTAGACTAGAATCTCCACATTGCTAAATATTGAACTAACACTAAACAAGGATTTCCCACTCTCATATATAGGTAGACCATTCCTATATATAAATTAATTAGAGTTGTATCTTATTGGTGATTGGAATATTTAAGAGAGATCATGGTATATTGACCTTTAAAACAATCATTGGTAGTTGATAGATTACAAGGAAAAGAAAGCATTGCCTTCTTTATACCTTAACCAAATTGTTGCCATAATTCAACTGACTATTTAATTGAATCATTGGTGTATGTACTAGAATGTTCAATTGACCTCTTGTCAAGTTGAGTAATGGAGTCTCCACAATGATTGTTGCTACCAATTCAAACATATATCTTCCTAGCATATAGTTGAAAATTTTAGCCACTACTAAAGAACAAGCTTTTGGTAAATTTTTGACCTATTTTTGGTATGTCAAATGCTGGTATATATTCATTATGACCTTAGCACGTCACTACCCATTATGTAGAAATTACACAAGAAGTGATGTGGTTACTCTTTTCTACTAGGACCATGTGCTTCCCAACAAGGAAACAATCCTTTGTGGCCATGTCAATTGAATGCCCATCTTACATACCCTACATGGTGGTTGTAGGAATCTTGTTCATTGGTAATTTGTTTATCCACTAGTGAGTCATTCTTCAACCAAACTATAATGAAAGAAATTCTAGCCTATGTTTGACATCCTTCGATATTCTCTCTTATTTCCAAGAGCCCATGTGTGGTATATAAGGTAGTATATAGATATAGGAGACCATTTTCATTCCATTTTTTCTTCATTTCCATAAATATGTTGAGCATTAAGCACATGGGCGATGAAACATACAAGGTAAAGTATTTCTTGATGTGTATAACAACAAACTATAGGGAGTGGACTAGTGATAAACTATTGGAACATTATCATATATTGTTGTTGGATTGATACTAACCACTCTAGAAATTTATATTATATATTGCTCCACTAGTATTGGAAATTGTTACATGAGAAGCCATCAACTATAATTAAACATATATAATAGGTTTTTATATTGTACTAGAATCCTCATGTTACTCATTGTTGAGCTCACACCAAAAAAGGAATTTCCATTCTCACATATAGGTAGATCATTTCTACTTGTATTATCTAGATTTGTATCTTACTAGCTATTTGAATATTTAAGACAGTTTCTAGTATATCTATATTTACAAGAAGCATTGGTAATTGATAAATTACAAGGGAAAGAAAAAAATGGCTTTTTTCACACTTAACCAAATTATTTCCACAACTCGATTTACCATTCAATTGAATAATTAGTGTATGTATTAAATCTCCCAATTAGTCTCCATCAATTTTGTTGCTACGAACTAAAAAGTCCCTTGCTAGCATATACCTGAAAGTTGTGGCCACTACTAAAGAAATGAAAACATGTCAAAATGTACCAAAAAGTACTCCAAAAAAATTATTTGGGGCCTCCACCCGAGAAAACCCAAATAGTGTTGTCCTAAATTACACCCCTCATAACACCAACAAATTGTCATATGTAGTGAGTTTATCAATGATAAACTATTGGAACATTATCTTATATTGTTATTGACTTGATATTCACTACTATAATAATTTAGATTATGCATTGATCCACTAGTATTTGGAATTTTTACATGAGAATCAAATGGAGAGTCCTTTATTTTTAATTTCTTATTATAGGCTTTAACCCTGTACAAAAATTACCTACAAATGAACTGTCAAAAAGAAAAAAATATACAATGGAGAGAAACACAAAACAAATACACAAAGATTTTCCTTTGGATCCCAAAACCGAGACTACCAGATTGATTTTTCATTATATTCCTTTCAATGTTACAATACACGCACACACACACACACACACACACACACACACATATACATGTCGAAGCATCCATAAACTCCAATCCATTAACCTTGGATTAGAACATAACCGTAGTTCCCTTGGTATTTGTATTTCTACCTATTGCAACAACCAGATTATCCCACAAATATGGTAGGGAACAAAAAAAATTGATGCACTTATCTTCATCTCAAATTTTAATATCAACAGATGACAACTGGATTACCATAGTATTAAAGGCATTCATATGCAATTTCATCGAGTTTCCATCCTTCATCCTCAGGGTATACAACTTTTTTCATAGGAAAAATTTATTCACAAGAGACTTAGATTGGTACAAAGTCCCTAACTTGTCCCACAACGCCATCACCGAAGCTTCCCCTCATACATTCAACAATATTGAATATGAGATACGCAATCGTATTATGCTCTTTGCTTTCCGATCGAACCTCTTCTAGTCTTCATTGAACATTGTCGTTGATTTAGTACCTAGATCTATCATGATCCGCTGATATTTATCCACCAGGAGATCCTTTATCTTGAGTTTACACAACTCAAAACTCTGATCATTAAATTTCTTGATCTCTATCTTTCCATTGGTCGTCATCTTCTTTCACTGCAAGAATTGATCCTGTAGATCTCCCATTGAACAGAGTCTACCATAGGCCTGAGAAAAACCCCTCAGCAGCAAAGGCATCCCCTTGAAGCTAAAATAACTTTGATATCAATTGTAGGTTTTAAACCTGTACATAAATTACCTGCAAACAAATTCTTAAAAAATAGCAAATATAAAATGGCGAGAAACACAAAACAAATACACAAAGATTTTCCCTTGGATCCCAAAATTGGGACTACCATATTTATTTTTCATTATATTCATTTCAATGTTACTATATATATATATATATATATTATATATATATATATATATATATATATATTATATATATATATATAATATATATATATATATATATATACACATGTTGAAGTATCAATAAAACCAAATACATTAACTCTAGATTAGAACATAGCCATAGTTCCCTTTGATCGGATCTACAAAATACCATGGATAGAAAACCATCATGGCCAAAACCATGTGCGAAATCGATGTACAAAACCATAGGTTGGTCTGCCCACCTAATATAGGGTCCCAAAAAAATTCCTGGGGCGCTGCTCTAGACCCTGTGCAGGGGGGCTATTGCCCCCCCGCAAATCCCCCAACAATGACCCCCCTTGCTGCACCCAGCACAACGAAGGGGGGGTTAGCCACCCCTCTTCTAACCCCTTGGCTTCACGCTTAGGGCTAATCATGGAAAGAATATAACACACACCCAACACTTATCAATAATATTGATAAGTTTTCATGCACTAGAATCTCTACATTGTTCATTTCTAATCTAACATCAAATAATAATTTCCCACTCTCATATATAGGTAGATCATTTCTACTTGTATTACTTAGAATTGTATCTCATTGGCTATTGGAATATTTAAGAGGGTTGTCAATATATCTACCTTTAAAAGAAGCATTTGCAATTCATAAATTACAAGGAAAAGCAAGCATTGGCTTCTTTTCCCCTTAATAGAACTAATGTCATAGATTAATTTTCCATTTGATTGAATCATTGGTGTATGTACCAAAGTACCCATTTTATCTCTTGTTGAGTTGAGCAACATAGTTTCCACAATGTTTATTTCTACCACTTGTAAATTCCCTCACTAGCATATACCTAAAAGTTGAATGGGTGTTTTTACAATTGGTTAAGTGCTGGTGTATGTTTTGAAGCTTTAACCCATTGTATTTACTTCACAACAATGAATTGAACAACAAAAACTATATGGGAGATACAATTACAACTTGAACATAGTACAATACTTCTAAAGGCACATTCTTAAAGACACATTCTTACTTGACCACTATCTATCCAAAGTAGGGTATAGATTTCTAGGTGATAAAGGATTTGAAGAATCTTAATTTTCATTTGCTTGACTATCATTTGCATTGATAGCTAATTGTTATGTGTGGGATATATTGAGAATCAAACCTAGTAACCATTTGAATGAAAAAGATTAGTATTCAACTTAAGATTTCATCAAAAAAGAAAAAAGAAAAAAATCTTTATAAAAAGTCAAGATAAAAATAATAAGTTAAATTTCACAAAAAAAATTATATTCACAAAATAAGTAAATTACAAGTCCGGGTAAGATCATCTATAAAACACTAAAAAAAAAATAAAAGAAAATAAGATACATATTCCCCTATCCCAACTTATATACTTCTAATTATAAAAGCAACTTAACTAATGTGGATCATCTATAAGACACTCAAAGAAAATAAGGTACATATTCCCCTATCCCATAATATGGGACTTGTATACTTCTAGTTATGAAGGCAGCTTAACTAACGCCATCTACAGGAATAAATGGGAATGCATAACATAGAATACGAAATAGTTATGGTTTAGCTAAGGCATTTGTACACAATGAACCTATCAACTATACAGAACATGAACAATGATTTTGATTCCCATTTATTAATCATACCTACATATAAAACAAATTCTATTCAGGGTGTGGGAAATTCAATTTTAATATATCATTCACCATTAATACATATACTTTCTCATCTATTTGGTTGAAAGTTGACCGAAATTCCACATGATTTAAATAAAAAATATAAAACACAAATTTTGTCCATCAATAAGCACCATAATTTATTTATAAAACATTTTAAAATAAGCAGATATCAAAAGAGAAAAGATTAGCCATAACCAACCTACCTCTCATCCATCAAAACAATTTCAACTTGTCAATTTCATGAATAAAAAGCAAAGTTTGTAGGCAGCTATTTATTCATTCAGTTAGATGGAAAATTCAATCTTGGATAAAGCACAAGGAAATGATTTTATCAATGCTCATATTCCATTTCCCATTTCAGTTTCAACATGTGATAATTAAGATATATCTCGCATACTTGGGTAGTAATATGTTTCTCACAAAATGCATTACCCACATAGTTCTATCATCAATTGTGAAGACAATTATGTGAATTAAAAATATATCATAATGAACTCTTTTCTCAATAAAAATTAAAATTAAGATGGAACCTAAACTCATGAGCTAGGTGAAAAAAAATAAAAAATTAATATATAAACAAAGCAATTGATTTGATTTCCACTTGAGCTCACTCTTATTATACCCTCCAAAGAAAAGGTATATAGTGATATATACCATTTTTACCATTATTAATTTTTTTGACTTTTGTAATGCAGTGGATTTATCTCATCTCTTATATATATATATATATATTTCTATTTTTTATATCGATTTTAATTAGTCCATGTTCATTTGAGTCTTATGGGAGGCTTCACACCTCCCATGCATTATTTCTAATTATAAAGGTTATAAAGCTTGTAGTATGCTAAGTTGTAACTTTTATCAACTGAAGTAAGGTTGGAATTAATCTAGCATTAGTTATGTAACATTAAATGTTTATGAGACTTGATCTATAATTCATAGTACATAACAAGCTAATGTGTCTCTCTTTGGTTTAGTGCCACCTAGGGTCCCTCTCCCATTTGGTTCCACCTATGGTCCACTTGGTGGCTTGCATGTAGAACCCTAAGGCTATTTGGTTATTTTCTTGAACTTATTTGAAATTTGTTTTCACAAACTCATGTCAAATTTTTTAGAGTTGTTTCTTTGTAGCCCCACAATGAGAACACGAGGTATTTTATTGCTACAACTACCACATCATACAAAATCACAACCAACTTTGATGAGGCCTAAAGTTGTGTTGATGATCAAGTTGACAAGGCTTGAAACTACTTTAATGATCAAAGCTAAAGAGGCCTAGAGTTTCTTTGAAGAAAATGACAAACCCTGGTTCTTCAAAGCAACATATCCTATTAAAATGGCCAAGCAAGAGAGCTTGATATTTCTTGGCACCTTGTTAGTGTAGAGAGGATGAGGCCTGGAGCTACTTTGATGATCGAGTTAAGGAAGCTATTGCTGCAAATAAGTAGTTCTGGGTCAATGTTTTACAACTATTTCATTTTAATGAATAACATTTTAAACTAATTGAATCACGAGAGACACAATCAGTAAAACAAACAAACTTTAAACCTTATGGTAGATTCCATTATCTAAACTTTAGTGCCGCCAAAAAGTAGTTCTACATCAAAATTTACAAGAATACCTGTCAATATATGTGACATTTAAACTAGAGTTGTTATATATGAAGTTGTAGCAATTGGACATTGGTGTATATGCATAATGTTGAATGGTAGAAAATAATTAAACAAAATTGTAAATGCAGCACTAGACCAACAAAAGGGAAACGCCTTCATAGAGGACTGTGCCACACTATTAAATAGCAAGTGAACAAAACATTTGTTATCGATGAAGTATTATGTTTTCTAAAATTGGAAATGATAATTCAGCATCACTAACAACAATTAAACAAAAAAAAACAAAATGAATAATATGCCTTAGTGATAAAAATAAAGTGAGAGAGGCAAAAAGACTACAATGAAGAACTTGTATGCATCCCCGTTAATGAAATCCACAGCGCTGAAATTTTTTATCACCTACAAATAACACACAAATGTAAGTCAAAGACATGGGATTGAAATTACCCCAACATAATTCAAATTAAAGAATGTCATCACAAATATGTGACCATTTCTATCTACAAATTTAAATGTGAAATTTGTGTTTACAGTCGTAAAACGATGGGGTTTGATCCTTGATAGTTGTATTTCAGCATACATTTACAAACCATCCCATTGGGTAGAAGAAAAAATGGGGAGATTACAAACAAATCAAACTGCATTAATTTATGGTCGATGTCAATTTCACACACACACTGAAAGTGAAGTGCTAGAAAATAAATAGATGAGGATTATGGAAAACATTGTGGAGGACATATCTCGTGAAACTGGTTGTGAAGCAGTTTCCAAAACATGGTGGAGGATTTACCTTGTAAAACACCTTTTTAAATTTATTGGGATGGGAGTTATGTTTTCTTCCTCAAAAGTATAGAGTGGTTAACAATGTTAGTTATTTTTGGATGGCAGCACCCTCAAAATATGGTAACTATGGCAATTGAAAGATATTCAACGTGATTTGGTCATGATAACTTCATTCAAAGAATTCTCACACAATAAGCTCACCCTCATTCTAGAATTGACCTCTTCATTTGAAGGAAAGCATGCATATCAAGCAACAACCACATAACATGGTTTATTTGAAGCATGAATTTGCATCAATGAAAACTTAGCATTTGAGAATATTGTAAAATGAAACTTTTAAAGCCATGAATGTTATCCGAATGGAATTAGGACATCAGCCTTCCAATAAAGATAGGGTTACAAACCATATAGGTTTACAAATTATAGCATGTGAATTCCAATAGAGTCTTTTCCATCCAAGGTAGGGTGACAAGTTCGAGTTAGCCACTGAAGTAGGCAGTGCTTCTCCTCTATGGAGTATATACCCTTTCCTCTCGTAGAACTCCATGACCAATTCCTTCTTCCCTTTCCTATAGATTAATTAATTAACACATTCACCAAAACATTGAAGGAAGGAGTAGATAGCCCTGAGCATAAGCACATTACATTAAAAGAAGGGGAAAGCAAGATCCGAGAGCACAACAACATGAACACTTGTCATCCAGATGTTTTATGTGTGCATGTTAAATATGCAACATCCGTCATGTTGACGAGTTGCTCACAAGTACAAGAAATATAAATATGCTATCACTACATTTACATAATCCCCGAAAAACAAAAATCCTCATTTTCATGATTTTTTAGTTGTGATAATCGTGCATTGCTTATACTATTTTTCTAAAAAAATTTCCAAACATATAAACATATGAAATAATGCAATCCTAAAAATTAATAATACATTTCATCTATTAATTTTTACCACATTTAAATTGCGTTTTCTATCCAAATCACCTCAACTTTTCATTATAGGACTCTGAGGGGATAGTTATTCTCCAAAAATACATTATTTTTTTCACGTATTTGGAATATAAACAAATTTATAAAAAAAATTAAAATAAGCACATTGAGAGAATTATTAACATAATAAAATTGGTTTTAATAAATACCGTAATGGTACGTCTGTACATTCTTAGCCGAATTATATCAACTGTTTTCTCCACCACCAACGGCCAAATGAAGTGCCGGGGAGTTTTACTTTATTTTTCCTTAATGGAATTGATATCAAATCTGATCAATTTGGAACCATCCGATAAAATAGGAACTCTTTAAGATAGGATACCTCCTAATCATTGATTTGGCAGGTATTCTGACTGCATTACAGTCTCGTTACCAATGTGATGCAAAAATTAACAAGAATTATGGGTTTTATAGTGTGATAGTTCCCATTCTCTGAATCAATATTGTGCACCTAGAGGAGATAGCTCATCCACAACAATAGATAAATCTCATCTACAACAATAGATAAGATGTAATCAATTCATATACACAAAAATGCCACACTACACACGCCACACCACACATCACTGATCAGAGGAATATTTTTCTTAGGAGTTGTCTATAATGCGATTTTTTGGAGATTTCGGTGATGGAATCGGGCAGAAGAAATTGAGTTTAAATCTTGATTTGTTGCAGTTAAAATGGTTTTTTAACTGCATATTTGGATTCAGCACCCTGAAAAACCTCAGGGACGCTTTGATTGTGCAAAAACTAGCTATCAAACTTGAGATTCCAATAAATTGCTGCCAGATTTTAATGGAAAAAAGCCACCAAAAAAACTTTAAAAAAATCCCATTATAGAAAACTACTTTTTCTCAAAGGTGATGGACTTAGAAAATCATATAATGTGAAATCAAATTTCACTTTGATAGGGTGGCTCGAGGCTCAAAAGATATTGTCTTTATCTACGAAGTGGAAACATTCTATTTGAAAGTCAACACTACAGTACACGCAGGTACAATTTAGGAAATTTTCGTGTCTTTACATTGTTATGCTCAAAAAGTCAGTGACAATTCCAACCAATTATCTATTCCAACCCTTGCCAATAGTAGTGCATTCCAAGGATATCCGCCAATGATAGTCATTGATTTTATGAAACGAATACGACATCCAAATACCATGAGATAAGGAAAATAAATGGAAAGCACTGAATATTCCTTTATCAAGAGAACTTAAGAAGGTTGAGAAAAGTCATTTGAGAACTATGTGAAGAATGGTATCCAATAATATGTTGATATAGTTGAGAGAAAATGTAATGCTTTCTATGTTACCATTTTAAAAAGTCATTAAAAATGACATTGTTAAAAAGTCAATATTTTTATTTTTATTTTTTTTAATAATGGGAATTTTTATTTATTTTTATTAAAATTAATGAAAAACTTTAGAGAAAAGATGAAGTATATATTTATATTTAAAATTGAATGTCAAACTACTAATTAGGATAGAGAAAATTTCCATCAAACCATAAGTAGTTTTATGTGGACACCACCTCCTAGTTAAGATATGATATTATTAGAGAAAAAATGAGCAGTGCATAATTTTTATGGAAATTTCTCCAACTTAGGTGTAAGAAGAAAAAAACCAAGTATCTCATTAGCATTCTTGTAAACAAAATAACTATTTGTTATCCATAATAGTTGCTTCATATAACACAAGGAGAATTATTCCTTCTCTACTCAATAGTACCTCAGAAGTCCCTATCTCTAGTGCTCTTTAGTGTGGCCATAGAAAGGTCCAAGCTGCTTTTTAAAAAGGTCCCTATCTCTAGTGCTTAGAAACCTAATTTGTCCAAGCAAAAACTTAGTTTTCCTCTCTTTCATCTTCCCATTTAGTTTCCCTTTCTTTGCATGAGCGAAAGGTGGCAAGTAAAAGCTGTAAAGAAAAATATTTTTGTGGGCGAGGGATTCCTAGAATTTAGAAGGTGATGGACGAGATCTAATAGTTAATATCATCCTTTCCTCTTATCTCCAATTTAAACTATAAAATAGTGTCTGTGGAATGAAGGTTAATGACAAGATGAGTAGAAAAGGTGGCATAATATTCTAAGCATGTAGAATTCCCTTAGCTCCCCTAACATTTCCCTCTTTTCATATCATATGCCCTTTAGGTGTTTACGATCAATTAGTTTTTCTCTTTTGTTAACTAGAAAATAATAATATTTACAAGTTTTGAAATCATAATGCCATGTCTACATCATCATGTGAATAAGGCATAACAATAATATATCTATGCAAAATCACTTAAATGTAATTAAATAGAAGTTATTTAGAAGGGTAGAAAATATGACTATTGGATGTATTTCTAATATCTATCTATATATATAAAAGAAAAAATATGGAATAGTTTGATATGACAACTATTTAATATATAACTTATTCATTTTGAGATGATAAAAGAAGCAAGAATAAGTAATGTTTACAAGGAGTGGATAAATGTTTATACACCTAGAACAATCAATCATATTTAATACCCTTTTATCACTTTTTTATACACATTCTCTTAGATATTATGAAGGAGTTCATTTGTCATTCTTCAATTTTTCTCACTCACTACATATTCATTTGCAATCACAATGTAATTTATGCCTTAGTGTCTTTGAACTCATGACAAGTCTTTCCTAAATTGTAATTTGGTAGAAAGTGTGCCGCTCTCAGGTTTTGCCATTTCCTTACCCACTTAATCCTATGAACATCTACTAAATCCATTTTTTAATGGTTCTCTATTTTTGGATTTCATCTTTTAGTTCTATCTCTCAACTCATTGACCTCACTATAGTTATTATCATTGTTTGAGCCAAAGTTATCTCTCTACATTTCTTTGATTTTGTCATTCTTTACATCCCATTATCCTATACTTAAAATAGATGTATTATTGATCCAACCGATGATGTAGCAATCTTGTTAGTTATTTTTGACTTCCTCTTTATTATTTCTCAATCCTATTTTATGTGTTAATACGCATCACACTTAATCACTTAAGCAGTGTAGTAGTGTTATCAAAATATTGTGACCAAATATTGATACCTTCATGTAATTCCTTCATTTTTTCCTTTTTTTTTACCAAGAGAGAATTGTTTATGCCTTCTCTAACCAACCCCTTGAATCTCACTAGGAAAGTGAGATAGTGGGACTAGGACCATTGCTTTATGCTTGAGAAAAGTACTGGGTGGATTCAAGAATTTATAGATGTTTTTACAATATGGATAGTTTGATTATAATTGTATACAAGACTAAATTTAAATAGAAATAAAATATTAATGGATCAACAACAAGAAAATAAAATATTGTACAAAAAGTACATTATTCGTAATATATCAACAATGAAATAAAACAAAAGAATTATTGAATAACGTATTAATGAGTGTTATAGAAGCCATAAGACCCCACAAATGTTGCAAATATTTTGTTGTAAATTAATACAAAATTTAGTGAAATATTTAGAGATAACCAGTGATGTAAATATGCAAAATCAAGGGAAGTATACACAAAGATTTGAAGTGGAAAAATGATTGATTTACATAGAAATGTGTGAGTACACCAATCTAATTGGTGAGTTTCTACCAAAACTCTTAGCCAAAATTTAAATCTCTACACCACTATAGAATCATATACGAACATTCAAGAAAACATTAAGATGTGAAACATCTTTAGTAAACCCTTATGACTGCCGGATATAATTTATGTTTGTTTGATTTTTCTACAAAATTAGAGGTTATTAGTAATGGCTATAAGAAACTAGACCTTCTATCAACAAATTAGATTGTAGAAAAATCAATATTACCTAAAAAAACACAGAAGATTTAAAATAATTTTCTTTTCATCCTTTGTCTCTCCTAGGAAAAAAGTTTGTTTCCACTCACAAATTAGCTTCTCTAACTCATAGAAACGAAATCAAAAGGAAAATGACAACTTATTAATGTTGGTGCATACCTCTCCTCGTAGTGTAACCTCTTCTCCCTTCATAGGATCCATCCTTTTTTGTGTGTTCTTCGTGTAGTTGGGTAGTTCAACTACTTGAGGGAGTCATTATTTTTTTTATTTTTAATCATGTTTAATTTATGTTATGATAATGGAGTGTTCTAAAGGGGTGAGTTAAATTATATTTAGCCCTTATTAGGTAGGTGGCCCCCCCTCTTCCTTAAATGATTCACTTATTTTTGTTTCCCAACTCATAATGTTTCTTCAATAATAAAACAATATAGGATAAAGTATTCAGAAAAATAACATATACATTCTTGCCACATCATTTATATCATAAAACATATATATGAAGCATGAACCATGTGCACACATTTCCCACTAAAAATGTAATGCTAAAAAACAATAAAAACATGCACATTATGACTCCCATATTTTCCATCATATTGTGTGCATGATAGATTATTCCATATATAAAATATGACATGGCACAACCCTTGTACCTCCAATGGCATGCTATGAAAAATGCCCAAAATATATCATTGTTTGAAAATAGACACGTTGTAATCAAAACTTCATTAAAAAACATTGTGAATTTTGCTAAAAAACTAAAAATATAATGATGTCTTGGACATGCAAAAATGTTGAAATACAAGTGTCTAAAACTAATCAACCATCAAAATCAAAAGCCATATTTATTATGGGAAGCATTATTTCTCTTCCTTTGTTATTTCTCCCCTGATTATGCCTGGACCTCTTCTAAAATAACTTATGTTGTACAATAAATATGATGTTAACTTCATGTCAACTTTTTAAGCAAAGAAATTAATATCTAACTCAAAATTTTACTATTGCTAAGGTGAACAAAACAACATAGAAAAATAGTATCTATAAGTGTGGAACAAAACTTTTGTGCATTAAAAGAATGCCAGCGTAATGTTCTAGAATCAACTATTAGAGTGAATAAACAAGTTGCAATAATGGAAAGGGATGTTTACAATTTTTTATACAACAAGGCATTGTATAAATGGAACATAATTTTCTTTTACTGATGAACAACGTTTAGGCCCGAAACTATGAAATCTCAATGGCCTCAAAAATATTCTTTGTGTGTATTGAGAATATTCCAGGGAAGGAACCCAATATCTATTCCAACATTGCATCATATATGGACATCACAAGAAGATGAAACTATATATATATATATAAAACAAACATGCTTTTCGATCACAAAAGGTACACAAACATGCTTTTCGATCACAAAAGGATTGTTGTACCTTCAATAGGAGTTTCTAGTTTTACTTCATATGTGATACCCCACTGTGTCATTATTGTTTAACAAGATTATCCCATAGCCTATGCATTTCATGGAGGAATAGAGAAGCACTAGCAGAGAACATGGGGAATAATACTAATAACTACCTGATATAAAAAGAATGAGCTTGAGCCTTAATATATTAACCCTTTGAGCCTGAAAGGTTATTAGAGGAAAGTAATAATTTAAAACCAATGCACACAGAGTTCAATAACAACATAGAAAATCGGGAGTTGCAGGGATAGGGATTCACCTTATTCAATTTCGAAGCGAGCAGGCAGTAGATTTCCATCTTATGTCTTATAAACATGATCAAGAGAAGTGCATATCTTGTCTCTATGTGTTTTTATACCACATAAGTTCAGTTGTGACATAACTAATGCTCTATTTCTTGGTTCTTTCTTGCAATAGTTGCTACATGTGTTTTCTCAATTCTTCACCAGATCAAAGCTTTTCCAAATGTGGAAGAGTATCCGAAGAATTTATTGAATCATGGCTCAAAAGTCGGAGCAATACTCCTATATGTAGTTGACAAAATGATGTTATTAATCCTGATTGCCAACTAATTACCTGTCAGGTCAAATAGGATATTATTTTTTCTAGATGTGCATGAGTCTATGTGGCTAGCCACGTTGGAGGCACCATGCCTAATAACCTGTCCAACTAAGTTCCAAAACATCCATCAAAGAGATTCACTATAAGGTTAACATATCTGTTGTATCCATCATTCATTAAAACCTCCAGTTATTCAAATAAGCTCATACCGTGTGGAATCCTTTGACATATATTGCATGTTAATGACATCAAAATTATATTTTATATAAAATACCTTCTACACGTAGACCTGTTTCAATGCATTATAATCCTCCTTAAAAATATATATATGGAAAATCAATAATATGTGATTACACACATGTTATGTGACGAGATGCGACTCTTGTAAAAATAGGTAGAAGTGTAAACCCAATTAAAACCATGTACCTGCCACGTAATATAATATACATTTGAACACACGTTAAAGAGTGGGTATTGTCATACCCCGAAATATTTCATATAATCATCACTTTGCTATGAAGGTCTATGGGTATAATTTCAGAACAATAACCCTCTTTTAATTTATTAAAACCAAACCTTTTATATACTCTTTATAGATTGAAATCTTTGAAATTATAAGGACCATAAATCTTTTCAAAGTCATATTGAGGTGTACAAAGATATTTGTATTTGAAAACATTCGCTGTAGTATTCTTTGTTAAAATCCCCATTAAAGATGTGTGACATTTATGATATTCAAAGTTAATTTGAAGTTTGGCACAACCTAGCGATGAGATAAGTATGTCTATAACATCATTTTATATAAGTATATTCTCCTTATGTCACCCAAGAAGGTAGGGCCTTGCCTACCATCATTTTTAAATGTTTACCATCATTTTTAAATGTTTTTCTTCAAGATCAAAATTTTATTTTTACTTTTTTGTTCATTTACGGAGAGACTTATCGAAGAATCGCAATATCTTGCAAAATTTTCAAAGAAGTGTATCAACATTAGTGACCCCATAGGTTGGCTTACATGAGGCAAAACAAAACTCATAATTTCAGGTTAAATTAGATGATTATTGATTGTGAGCAAGAAGGGAGCAAGTTGTAATATAGGTGGGAAGCATGGCACAAGAGGTGGGATGAAAGAAGACAAATCTGAGGTGTTTTTGATTGAAAGAAAAATGATAAGGTTTAACATGGATTTCTTGCAATCCATATCTACATACAAATAAAAGGTTTCTTTCCTATATTAATGGTTTTGTTGAGTACATGGAAAAAAATGTTAACACGTAATTTTTTTTCAGAGAAATATAGCTTTGGATAAATTACATCACAGAAGGATTTCATTCTTTCATTATAGATCTTGCCATAGATTAGTCATGTTAACATAAATAAATAATCAAAAGTAAAAAATGAATGAGGTAAGAAAAGAAAGAAAGAAAACTAAAGAGTAAAAGTAATAAACTAAACCATAAAGAAGTAAAGCACAAAATTTCAAAATATAAATCATTTAAAGGAAGTAAAGATAATGCTAAAAAAGATATGCCACACTGTTGGATAGGTAAATCCCCTCTACGGATAGAGGCGATCCCTACTAGCCCAACAGGGGTCTAGCAACAATCAAACAATGCTACACCGCAGGTTCCTAGTTGTAATTAACAAGTGGGTGGGAATACCCTACTTGGATTCCAACGCTTGTTTGCCGAAGAGATACTCCTCTCGCTCCTTCGCTCCAGCCGATCACAATTCCCCGCTATCCTCGCTGATGAACACCTGCACAAGCAAAAGAGAGAAAACACAAGCGTAAAATCTACTAACAACAACTATGTATCAGTCAGGAAGGATACAATTTACATCAATCATTCATTGGACAAACGGAAATGGAACCATAAGAGTAGTCATCTATCTTTATTAACAGAAAATAGAGTAAGTTACAACCGAAGTCCTGACGCTGAGTCCTTCTCTAGAGGGTCCAGCCAGCATATCTTCCAAGCATTCACCTTT